>ML265737.1:0-60013 GCA_005239495.1 Nicotiana undulata | reverse complement strand
AAAAATCAATTAAAAGTTGATAATTGAGATCATATGAGTTACAGGGAACTCCCGTATTCATGGGCACTAAGATAGCCCAAGTATCCATGCAGCAAGTGGCAGAACGACCAGGAAAAGTAATTGTTTACATTTAAAGACAACTGAGAAGGCGTGAAAGGAAATCTATGGTGCTAACATGATGAAAGGAAGGTTACGAGTAGTATAAGTAGATGTGCGTAGGTCGCAAGCTAAAGTATGGTAGAGCAACAAGGTTTTAGCTAGGCAGGAGTAAGGATAAGAAAAGGTGAGTGAGAAGGTGACGAGAATAGGTAATTCCTCGAGATTAAACCCATCACAACAAGAGAGCTGGTGGTTTCCATATAGTTATAAAAAGCTCAGTATAGCACGAGTGAACTCAAAGGAGTTTAAAACTAGGAGAATTTAGAAGAGATAGAATGCTACCATGGTAGTAAAGAAAGGGTGTAATTGTGATAAATGATAATAGGATGACGTTTAGACCTTTGATTGAGTAATGATTTTGAGAACAAGTATTTCATGAACTGCACGGGATTAGAATACCCCCATAAGATGAATCACATTGGGATGCTATGAAATACAGTTATTGCATTATAGTATCGTCCCTAAGTGGATCAGGAAAATCACTTCAGATGTTCCCCGATGAGACGTAGGCCCTAGTGACGATATATTACATAAGAGATTTTCAATTATCAGTGGTAGATTATAGATCAATATGCATTAAATGGCTTAGATTTATACATATAGGATAAGTGGTGAGAGAAAAACCTGGAGTTGGGTGGCAAGTCTCCATAATAATAAACCGAAGTAAGAGTTATGGTATAGTATGACCTACCTAGTAGTGGTAAAGCCATAAGCATAGATAACTGAGGCTATGAAACAAGATATAGCAATAGTCGTAAGTTCAACAAAATACCAAACAAAGAACTTTAGTACACCTATAGATGCCCAGAGGGACAACTTGTCATAGTACAATATATGTTCACCAAGTGAATCCTAAAGATAGGTTAAAAGCTAACAAGAAATAAAAAAGGAGATAAGAGTCGCATTGGCGCACATTCAAGGTTAGAATTGTCTAGGCTGCATGAAAGAAGGTAGAAATAGTTACGACATTGAAAGGAGTTCGACCACAAGTCGTGGTGTGAGAAAGAGGCCTAAAGGGGGGAATGTTCTAGCCTTTGGATTTATTCACCGAACAACTCCCTAAATGGCAAAGACAATATTAAATTATTTGTAAGAGTTATTTCTTAAGATATGGAAAAGTGCATTAGTCAACATTCGAGGACAAATGTTCCTAAGGGGGGAATGATGTTACACCCCATGTTTTCGTACGTGAGAGTACATCGTAAGTCAATTGATGTAAGCTCAGAAATAAGATTCTATTTGATGGAATATAAAGTAAGTTAATCATGTTACGTTGGAGGTTACAAATATTTAAGATCATGAATAACGAGTACCAAGAGGGTTGGAAAGCTTAGAAGCTAAACCAATTGAAGAAAATAAGTTTCGTCGAAAGTCGACGAGTTTGGAATGTTATAACATGTACTTTAGGGTGAGAATATGGTTAATTACATGATAAGGAGGTTATGCTATGATTTATTTTTTATCGTATGATAGTTGTGTTCTACATTTTGAAGTCAAGCAAGTTGTGGAACAAAATTCGGCAAAGGTCTTCACAAGTTACACTCATAATGTGCTGAACATTAGGTCAAATGTAACTGAGATTTTCTCCCAATATACTTGGAGTTATTGGATGATATACCAACCAAATTTAATATCTATGAGTCTATTTTCAAATGCATTAATCCTTTCATCTATACGATATAGGAGTAGAGAGATATTTGAAGTTTCGCGAGACTGCGCAGACATCATATATGACAAGTAGGTGGATCACTAGAGCTTTTTGAGAAATAGATTTCATGTGTTATATGAGGTCATATTGGGACATATTATATACCTAATTGATGGTCTTGGAATATAGTTTCCAACCCCCTTAACCGTTCATTCATACGACACCGGGATAAAAAGATATAAGCGTCGGAAGATGGACCAATCCTAGGGTGCCAAGCTAGCACCTCTTTGACTTTTTCCAAAATAGATATATATGTGTCTTAGGTAGGCTTTCTCTTCATGTATCAGCATAAAACGACCATATAACACCTGTAAACATAACCTCAAGCTATCTTCTAGGGTTTCAAAAAAGAATATCATCCCGGACATGAAATCGAGAAGCAATAACATAAAAACGATCCCTACGACGTAAGTNCCTAATAGTTAGAACTCACGGGACGGTGATTGGAAGCCGTGAGTTCGAGTTATTTGACTTGTAGCGGACTGTTTTGTGTTGCGGTTGGGCTGCG
Source organism: Nicotiana undulata (assembly GCA_005239495.1). Taxonomy (NCBI): domain Eukaryota; kingdom Viridiplantae; phylum Streptophyta; class Magnoliopsida; order Solanales; family Solanaceae; genus Nicotiana; species Nicotiana undulata. Next base: position 57,638 of record ML265737.1, on the reverse strand, counting down.
TGTTTTCCTACTGTTTTTTGGAGTTTTGTAGGAGGAAGGGTGTGGAGAAACATCATATAGATGTAGTGTTGTGAGCTGGTCGTTCGTTGTAACATTTCCGGGTCGTTTGACACGACTACGGTGGTCGTCTTATGTGTGAAGTGATTAGGTTGTGTGTGGACTGTTTTGGGAGGCTCAATATGATTATTATTGATGTTGTTTGGGCTGTTAGGTGATTGTTTTGACTTGTGTGAAGTCATATAAATAGGGGAGGTGCTGTCCGTTTCATCGTAAAATAGGTTGTGGTCGATACATAATAGTTGTGACGCTTAAACGATAACGATAGTGTCGTTTCTCTTATTGTAGATTAAGGAGTTGTGAAATTTGTGTAGCTTGAGGTTGGGGATTTATATACAAGGTATGTGAGGTTATCCGTTTCCTTATTTTGCACGACTCCGATTGTACATAATGCAATGAACGAGCTTCCAAAGATACTCTACTCTTAGAAACTAGTAGTACTTACATTGTTTCTCTTCTTATGGAACAACTGATGTTGAGGTTGCTTCTCTTATTCTTATGTTATCAATGTTGTTTGTACTTCCTGATTATTATAAGATTCTTGATGAAGAGTTAATCCTAAACGTGTACGGAGAATATTGACCTTACGTCACTCCGAAGGGTTCGGAATAATATTCCAATGAGTCTTACATGCATTATATATATATGTATCTATTTTACTCTAGCGAGCCGCGCTATAGTCGGCCTGGTATGGCACCTATTTTGCAACCACTGATCAGTTGGGTTTACCGAGTCCTCTTTGAGGTCGGGTATGATATGATAATGATGATGCCCACAGAGGGGAATGTTCTATGACTATGATGATTCCCACAGAGGCGGATGTTTTAAAAGATTATGTATATATATGTATCATGCATTTCATGTTACTGTCTCTTAGAAGCATTCAGATGTTACAGGTTGTATATTCTTTACCTCTCTTTAAATTATTGTTCATATTTATATTGACCTGCCTTACATACTCAGTACTTTATTCGTACTGACGTCCTTTTATTTATCGATGCTGCATGTCGTGCTGCAGGTCCTGATAGACATGTAGACACAGCTCCCCCACCATAATAGGCTTTCCAGTTTAGCGGTCATAGGCGAGATCCCTTCTCCGGACTTGTCGTGGTCTTGGTATGCATTTTTGTTATAGATATTATGGGTATGTCGGGGCCCTGTTCCGGCTATGTTGCATTTCTTATGTTCCTTTAGAGGCTCATAGACAGGTGTCAACTCATGTATAGTTTGGTATACCTTGTTGGCTAATTTTTGTTGTATAGTCTTTCATGGCAGCGTTGTAGCTCGTACCTTTTATGTAGTTTCTTAGCAATTACAGGCATCCCATGTGATGTATGTTCATGATCCATATCTACCATTTTATTGATCTCGTTATCCCTTAAAGATAATAAAGAAGACTAGATAAAATGTACGTTGGTGCTCGGCAAATATGACCCGGTTGCTAGTCATGATCCTCCAATTTGGGTCGTGACAAACATAGATAAGATAGTAGCAGAACAAATAGGAAAGACATAGGTGGGAATAAAGACATAGGTGGGAATAAAGATAGAGTACATGTATATGTCTAAGAGACGAGTAATTCTAATAGAAATTCCCATCTTCCTTTCTATATGCACATAAACAACCAACAAGTCAATCTTATTCAAATTGTACAAAAATACTCTTCGTGCCAACATCATATCAACCAAACGAAAATACCCAACGTGCCAAACATTACCCTAAGGCCCCAATCATTATCTTTTAATGTAACGACTCGACCGGTCGTTTTGAGTATTTAACCTCGCTTCCCTTATTTAATGCTTTACATATGTGTATTTGTGGTTACGTGACTTGCCGGGGGGATTAGTTTGTTTCGGGAGAGGTTTCAGAGTGAATGGGATACTTAGTCCCAAGGTTGGAAGCTTAAGATGAAAGAGTTGACCGAAGATTGACTTTTGTGTAGATGAATTCAAAATGGAGTTTTGATGGCTCCAACAGCTTCATATTGTGATTTTGGACTTAGGCGTATATTCGAATATGGATTTGGATGTCTGTAGGTTGGTTTGGTGCTTTTTGGCAAATGTTGGAAGGTTGAAAGTGTCACAAACCAAAATCCTAACATGTCACGATGGTGCCTAACACATTACTAGGCAAGCCGACAAGCACATAACAACTACAGATTGGAATTTAAAACATGATTCAATAAGCTCAAAAATGGAAAAATCTCATAGATAAGTGATAAAAACAACTGTAACTCTACTATAACCATCCCAACCGAATACATGAGCTACTAAGTGTCAACAAAGTTTGAAACTCTAGTACAACTGTCTGAGAAAGAAGAACAGTACTAACAAAAAATGAAAGGAAGGGGAGCCAGGGTCTACGGAGGTCACATGAGCTACCTCGAAGTCTCCGAGCAGGTACTAGGACCAGATCTAGCAATCACTACGTCCAGATGTACCTGGATATGCACACAAAATGCAGAGTGTAGTATGAGTACTACCAACCCAATATACTCAATAAGTAATAGGACTAACATTTGGATGAAAGAAGTGACAAGCTTAGAGAGATACAATCAGAACCAAAATAATGACAACACAAATATAACAAAGAACATGACAGTAATAACTGAGAGAAAATTCCATATACAACTCTTTAACAGTACATAAATTTAGGCATGCTTTCAAGTTCAACCATTTAAGACCAAAATTAAAATATGCCAAGTACAACTAGTATGAGTATGTTACATCTCTATGCCTGCATGTCAAATATGTATGTCAAATTTAATCTATCACAGTGATAATTCCAAGTAATCACACTCTCAGAGTACTTAATCTGTCTATCTCAAATTCCCATGCATCACACACAATCACTCAACACTGTACGAGTGCCTGACATCAATGCCCCTCTCCATAGCTCGTGATCAATGTGCATGCGCTCCTTGCTGGTATGTCATTTTACAGAGGGGCGGATCCTTCCTAAACGCTAATATAAATCATATAAGCCCGCTACGGCGTGCAACCCAATCCACAATAATAAATAAGTTCTATACCATGTACTTTCAAGTTAGATGTTGTGGCGTGCAGCCCAATCCACAATAATAAATAAGTGTTACACCTTGTACTTTCAATTTAGAATTTATCTTAAGTGAATCAATATGAGTAAGATAATTGAAGGACCTTTACAAAGATAATGATAGGTTAAAACAAGTTTTAAGGAGTATCGTGAAGGTTAGAAGTTAAGAAGCTAATCGAATTGAAGAAGATAAGTTCCGTCGAAAGTCAGCAAGTTGGGAATGTTATAAGCCGTGCTTGTGGGGTGAGACTAGGGTTCTTAAGATGATACAAAGTTAATGCTATGAGGTATTTTAGTTGTTTATAGCCGCATTTATGTTTTGAAGTCAAGTGAGTTATGAAACAAAAGTCGACAAAAGTTGTCACAAGTTACATTTATTATTTTACTGAAACTTTAGGTCTAATGTTACACCAATTTTCTCTCAATGTACTTTAAGTTATGTGGTGATGTAACTACCAAATTGAGTATCTACGAATATAGTTTCTAACACATTAAATTGTTTGTCGATACGACATTGGAATAGAGAGATATTTACATTTTTGCGAGACCGTGCAAGCAACTCCTATTGGGACCCACTTGAGATGGCCACCGACCTTACTTCTTCTAAAAGATGTTTCAGCCTCATTTCGGGTAATATCTCATCCAAAATTTGTCCAAAACCCTCTATAACATACCCCAAGATCCCAAGAGCCAAACTCAAGGGAAATCAACTCAAATCATCATCAAAAGTGTTAAGGATTACAAAAGAATGCTTCTATGATCTTGTGGTATGATTGAGAGATATTGTGAGCTAAGTTGAGATGTGGTTATGAGTTGTTGCTGTTGTCCAAGGTATTTATAATTTGATAATGAGAAATAGTGGTCGTTGGAATGTAGTAAAAATTGGGAAGTTGTTGCCCAAATTTCCGTAATCTATACGACTAGCCAAATACGATGGTATGACATTATAACTTGATGACGATATCATTTCACATGTTATATATGCAAGAAGTTATGTTGAGGCTGGTTGAGGACTAAGGAAGAGATCATATATGTATGTTAAAACACTTCCTTCTTTCTTTTGGAATTATTTTAAGTGAAATGAACGTAAACGATATGCTATTCCATAACGGACCCACTTATAGCAACTAAGGCTGTCCATGTTGTTCTTTCCATATAAAGTTATTCTAATCAAGATGTATGATCTTTCAATCCTATTAAGGTTCATATTGACGGTATGGATTTCCATAATATTAATAAAAGGTGCGAAGACCTTACATTACTCTGAAAGGTTTAGAACTTGATTCCATGAGCCCAACATGCATTATATATATGTATTTATTTTACTCTACCGAGCCGCGCTATAGTTGGCCATGTGCGACACCTATTTTGCAACCACTGATCAATTGGGTTTTAGCGAGCTCCACGTTGCCTAGTACGATTCTATCGAGCCTGATGATGGCCGAGTACATTTTTACCGAGCTTATCACTGCCTGGTACAATAAGATGAAGATGATTCCCACATAGGCGAATTTTTTTAAAAGCTTATGTAAATATATATGTATCGTGCATTTCATGTTAGTAGCTCTAAAAGGTTCTCATATTCTATATCTTTTTATATTATTGTTCTTATTTATGTTTTCCATCCTTACATACTCGGTACTTTATTCATATTGACGTCTCTTTTTCCTGGAGACGTTGCGTTTCATGCTCACATCCTAATAGACAAGTCGACGGTCCTCTTGGTAGGCTATCAACTCAGCGGAGGGTGTTGGTGCACTCCACTTACTCAGGAGTTACCTATTTGGTTAGTGTGCTTCGGACATGTATTGATAGGTATAGCGGGGCCCTGTCTTGACCCTTATGACGTTTTTTTACTCTTAGAGGCTTGTAGACAGATGTCATATACATGGATGCTGGTAGGTCATTGCCGACATATGTTTTGAGTGTAGAAATGTTCATGTCGGCTTTATAGGCTTGTATGTCACATGTATAAGCTAATATATCATGTTGGGTCATTCTATATTGATTATTTCCTTATGTTTTATTATGATTATCTCATGACTTCCTTTCTGGCCCAATTACTCATGATTGTATGATAAGAAAGATACATTACGTGGGTACTCGGTTGAGTAGGGCACGGGGTGCCCGTCGCGTCCCTCCAATTTGGGGCGTGACAACTTGGAATCAAAACAGGTTTGCCCTATGGATATCTACAAGATGTGTTTAGTAGTCTTGTTTATGAGTGTGTTGAGCGCCACACTTATAAACATGTGGCTGCCAGACATTTAGGATTTTTACCTTCCTTTCATATTCTAGATTGTGCGAAAGAGTAGAGTTGTAGGGATTTGAGTCTAACGTCTTGAGACAGAAGAGTTTCGCTAGTCCAAATGTTAAGGAAGGATTGGGAGATGGTATGAGACGCACGCCCTCTATTGAGACATATATTTCTGAGGACCAAGATGATTCACTCCCTCAGATAACCCCGATTCCACTAGTACTAGTGGAGATGAGGGAGGCTCCAACATCATTAACTCTGCGATTTCAACCACAGACTCTGTCTATGTAAGAACAACTATACAGTTATTGAAAAAGTTGGTAGCCTCTAAGGATTGGCATCACCCGAGGGCACCTAATAGTGATAGAGCCCTTGAAGGGTCAGTAAATTAAAAACCTTAGGAGTTCAGAGATAGAGAGAGAGACGTCTATATTTCCAAGAGATGATTCTAATGAATCTATGGGATGGACTAAGAGGTCCATGACAATTGATGATTATAGAGGACTGCTGGGTGGTGGTAGGTTATAACAAATTGGGTTTGCGTAGTGCTTGCACATGATTAGTAAGTAAAGCAATATTAGACAACTAAAGAATGTGGCCTGTTAGAGTACGAGAAGTCAAGAATCACAGATGTTTTGTTGAAATTACATCAAAAGAAACAAGAAGTGGAATGTTGTGAAAGGTTTGTGAGAAACCAAATAGAGCAACATGAGTGAATACGGAAGACTATTAAGGGACGTACGTCAAAGTATGGGAGTACAATAAGATTCACATGCAAGTGAGATATAGTGTTATAAAGCACATGGGCCCCATTTTTATTAAAAGTGGATTAGTAATTTTAACGGGGATTATCAGAAGGTCAATTTAACCATACAGATGCGAGGTGCTAATATCAGAGGATGACGTAGGATGAACTAGAACTAAGATACCGATTAAAAACTCAATTGACTCTCAAGCTATCATTGCAATGATAGAACCCTAAAAGAAATTGGTAAAGATAGTCTTGACAAACCACGTGAACTAAAGTTAAACTCGTCAAATGAAGGCATGCCAACAAGAACGTATGACTTGCTAGATATATAGACCCCTATAAATTATCTCAGAAGAAGAAAGGTCACCCATAAAACAATTGTAAGTATTAGGAATATGGAACTATGGAAGACGGGAAGACGAGTAGGACTTCAAGCGTGAAGCATTGAACTATTTTCCTAAGGGGAAGACAAAGTGGAAAGGCACTAAGTCAAGAGCATTTTTGTTTAACGACAAAAAGATTGGAGGATTGGGACAAAAAGGCGTATAAGAAATTTTAAAGTAACACACTAGTACAAAGGATATGGAAAAGAGACAATATTAGTTTATAAATAGAGGACAAACATATTCAAATAATTTATACATGAGAATGCTAACATGAAGAATTCGTTAAAGTTGGAAGACATAAATTCAAAGAAAATTTCTGAGATTGAAAGGAGAAGGAAGAACAATCATAATGAGTAATAAAGGGACCCAAGTATGATGACTCTTGAAATTAAAGATAGACCATGGTAATGTCTAAATTTTGCAACCATGAGGGATAATCGAGATGACATCAAGAACAAGGTAGTTAGTACAATATTTCAAGGGAAAAAAAATCTAAAGAATAGAAACCATCAAAGTGGAAAAAATAAAGTAGACCTAAAGGATAAAACTTAGGATAAACCATAAGGAAAGGACAAAGTAGAAATAACCAGTACGAAGGTAAGCTGTATCACAACGTTAGTTTCTTCTAAAAATCAGAACCGAACCAATGAAGAATACGTCAAATATATACGGTAACAAGAAGATGAAAATCAATGGATGAGGTGCAAAACTATATATACAAGGGATTCAGAATGTGCGGCAATTATATGAGGGTTGCAAATAAGGAATATCATAATATAAGCCAAATAATAAGCCGTTGACAATTAGGGATGGTGAGAAAAATGAGGAATGGAGAATCATAATGGTGTACATGTTTCATATAAGACGTCTTAGATCTAGAATAAAAAGATCAGAACTAATATTATAATGGATGCATTTAGTCGTAAATCATGGGTAGCTTGATAAATTAGCAAGCCCACAAGATAAAATGGGTTGACTAGAGGTCTTCACTAGTTTACATGTTAGAAATACGCTTGGCAGAAATAAAAATATAATGGCTAGGAATATGGTAGAGTCATCTCTTGTAGATTGGGAAGATTTTCATTTTAGGGAAAGTTAAAAGAAGTATTCGGCAAGAGACAACTACAACCTTTTGAGTCTTTTGAAGGAGGGATCTTGAAATATCATGGCCGATTGCCCATTGGGATAGAGGTTCATTATTCACGCTATTCCATTCATCTCGGAACATCAAAAGTATACCATGATGCCAAAGGATTAGATAGATAGGACGACATAAGGGAAATCATTGTATGGTTCGTAGCTTAATATTCCAATTGTTGACCGGACAAAATACAGTATCAAGAACCCAGTGGATTTGACACGATTAAAGTAACCCAATATGGAAATGAGAAAATATTAGCATAAGATTCGTTACAAATATAACAAGTTTGATTCCATATCGACGACTGTGGTTAGTTTGACAAAAATTAGTTTACTTTTACTTGACAATTTACTAAATGTTATGTAAAATGGAAGGGTGCAGAAGGTAGGTCAGGTACAAAATATTTCTACCTTGATTAAGGTTAATAGTGGTGCTTAGTTACAAATAGCTTGTGAAAGCCCTCTAAAACAACATGGGTACATAAGATAATTCTAGCAAGTAAAGTGTACAATTTAGATGTTCAAAGACATGTTACAAGCTAAGATGCCAATATTTATGGAAGGATGGGATAATCAATTACCGACTATTGAGTAGTGCACAACAATAACTATAGTAGTATCATACATGTGGGAGGATCATAAGAAAATATTTTAAACTGCACGGAGTAACTCCTTATAAAGCATGATGCGGAAGGAAATATAGATTCCCTTTAAGGCAGTTTGAAAGACAGAATTATTTGACCTAATCTAACGCATCAAGTTATAGAAAAGTCAGATTGTTTCAAGAGTTTTTAAGCTTAGAAGAGTCATAAGATCGAAGCCCAAAATGCGACGACGAGACTTAAGAAAATCTCAAGTTGATAATGAGGCCTTATTCAAAACTTTTCTCATAAAGAGCATAATAACCTAATGGGACAAGCTAATCAAGACATATATAAAGCCACGTCCAAACAACCCAAAGAAGGGACTAAAGTTAATTTTCCCTCAAAAGTAGGATCCGTGCACCCGATTATCATGTTCTAATATTGAAGAAATACATTAAATGATATATAAGTAATAAAGGATCGATCTTCTGAGAAAATTCTTGTAGATATAAATGAATCAGTAATATATTCTACAGAAGCAGATGAGGTATAGATTATAGAGATCATGTCTTACAAAGAGGTTCTAGTTGCTATTTTAGATCGTATTGTCGACAAGTTGGGGACCAAGAAAGTAACTTCCGTAAAGATATCGTGGAGGAATAGGAACGTTGTATGTATGAAGTGGGAATCCATAGAAGACACAAATTCTAAGTACCCTCAATTGTTTCTCATAGAAGATTCTTGACGACTGTAGCGCGATCATGTGTTTTATTATCCCATGTTATGCGATTTTGATCAACACTCATTTTATGATTAAATGATATTAGCTTTACAGCATTTTCAGGAGCATATTTATTTGGACACAAGGTATGGGATAGTCCTCTTTGTAGAGGAGACTCTATCAAAATTTCCGTAAAATACATACAAGCTAGTTTCTCCTCTAAGGCTCCTTTACATTCGTGGACGAATGTTCCAAAAGGGGGAAGAGTGTTACACCCCGTACTTTCGAGTTAGAGTTTATCTTACGTGAATCAAGATGAGTAAGAGAATTGAAGGACCTTTAAGTAATGATAGATTAAAACAAGGTTTAAGGAGTATCGTGAGGTTTGGAAGGTTAAGAATCTAACCGAATCAAAGAAGATAAGTTCCGTCGAAAGTCGGCAAGTTGGGAATGTGTTAACCCGTACTTGGGGTTCAGACTAGGGTACTTAAGATGATAAGAAGGTAATGTTATGAGGTAATTTAGTTGTGTTATAGCCCTGTGTTAAGTTTTGAAGCTAAGTGATTAATTAAACATAAGTCGAAATTTTTTTTCACTAGTTACATTCATTATTGTACTAAACATTTAGGTGTAATGTTATTCAGATTTTCTATCAATATACTTGGAGTTATAGGGTGATATACTCACCAAATTGAATATCTACGTGTGTAGTTTCTAACAATTAAACCGTTTGTCGATACAATATCGGATCAAAGAGATATTCATATTTTTGCGAGACTGCACAAACAGCTCCTATTGGGACCCACTTGAGACGGATACCGACCTTACTTCTTTTAAAACATGTTTCAGCCTCATTTCGGGTAATTTCTCACCCAACATTCATCAAAACCTCTCCAAAACACTTTATAACATACACCAATATCCCAAGAGCCAAACCCAAGGGAAATCAACTCAAATCATCATCAAAAGTGTTAAGGACTACAAGAGAATGCTTCTATGATGTTTTGGTGTGATTGAGAGCTTTTGTGAGCTAAGCTGAGATGGGGTTAAGAGTTGTAGCTACTGTCCAAGGTATTTATAATATACTTTTTATTGATCCTAAACTTAATCTTGTGTTGGTTGTATAATTTGAGTGAAAAAACCCAATAAGATAGCACTTGAAAGAACATGAGACATGGTTATTTTTTTGTTGAAATGTTTTTTGTCCACATCTATGGTATGTGGTGGCTGGAAATTTTGAGAAATAATGCGATAATGTTGTTGCTGCTATTGATAAGCTTTTCCAGGTGTTAACAAAGGTTATTGAAGAAGAAAACATGAAACACAAGTGATTGACGATAAATGTTAGATTATATTGTTGTTGTTGCTATTGTTGGTTATTATTGTTGTTGCTGCACTGTTTATGACCTTTAGTAGTCTTTGGGATGTAGTAAAAACTAGGGAGTTGTTGCCCAATTTTCCGCAATCTATACGACTAACCAAATATAAAGGTACGACATTATAAGTTGACAAAAATATCATTTCACATGTTATAAACACCAGAAGTTATGTTGAGCTTTGTTGAGGAATGAGTATGAGATCAAACAGGCATGTTAAGGCACTTCCTTATTTCCTTTGGCATGATCAAAATTGAAATGAACGTAAATGATAGGCTATTCCATAACGAATCTATTCTAGCAACTAAGGTTGTCCATGTTGTTCTTTCCTTATAAATATATTCTAAGCAAGTATGTATGATCCTTGAATCCTATTGATATTCATATTTATGGTATGGGTGTCCATAATGTTAATCGAAGGTGCGTCAACCTTACATCAATCCGAAAGGTTTAGAACTTGATTCAGTGAGCCCAACATGCATTATATTTATGTATCTATTTTACTCTATCGAGCCACGCTATAGTCAGCATGGTACGACACCTATTGTGTAACCACAGATCAGTTGGGTTTTACTGAGCTCCACGTGGTCGGGTACGATTCTACCGAGTCTGATAATGGTCGGGTACATTTTTATAGAGCCTTTTACGACCGGATACGATATGAGGATGATGATTCCCACAGAGGCGAATGTTTTTAAAAGCTTATGTAAGTATATGTATCATGCATTTCATGTTAGTAACCTTTAGAGGTAATCATATGTTACATGTTGTATCTTCTCAATCTCTCTTTATATTATGGTTCTTATTTTTGTTTTTCATCCTTACATACTCGGTACTTTATTTGTACTGATGTCTCTTTTACCTGGGGAGACTGCATTTTATGCCCGCATGTCCCGATAAACAGGTTGAGGGTCCTCCTACTAGGCTATCAGTTTAGCGGAAGGTGTTGGTGCACTCCACTTGCTCTGGAGTTTCCTATTTGGTTAGTATGATTTGGACATATATTGATCGGTATGGCAGGGCCCTGTCTCGACCCTTATGACGCTTATGTAATCTTTGAGGATTGTAAAATGGATGTCATATATATGGATGATAGTAAGTCATTTTGGGCATATGTTTTGAGTGTATAAATATTCATGTCGTCCTTATAAGCCCGTATATCATATGTATAAGCTTGTATGTCATATGTATAAGCTTGTATACCATGTTGGGTTGTCCTATGTCGATTATTTCCTTATGTTTTATTATGGTTATCTCATGACTGCCTTTCCGGCCCAATTACGCATGATGGTATGATAAGAAAGATACGTTACATGGGTACTCAGTTGAATAAGGCACTAGGTGCCCGTCGCGTCCCTCCGATTTGGGTCGTGACAATAAGCCAATAGGGCCTGTTGCGGGGTGCTGCCCGATCCATAATAATAATCATAGTAATAAATCCAATTTTCCTGCTGCGGCGTGCATCCCGATTACAATAACACTCACAACACGACTGTTTGGACCACCTCAATCACCAATCTCTCAAGTCTCAAGGCTCACAACCTCGTACTACTCAGCCCAAATAATAATAGTGTGTGATATAACAATGAATGATAATAGAGACTGATATATGATATTTAAAGGGCTGATCATGGCTGAGCACATAATTGCAATTTCAGCAAATAACTTAAATCAATAGAAATAACTTCACCAAGCCTCAACAGAATAATCACATAGCCTAAACATATTTTTTTTAACATGAATTATAGTTCAATTATTTTAACAAGTAAGGATTTAAAGGATATGACAAGACTTGCTAACAACATAGTCCAAAAGAATCAACAGTATCATGAATATCACGGTGCACGCCCACACGCCCATCACCTAGCAAGTGCGTCGCCCCAACATAAATCTTAAAACACATTTTCCAGAGAATTTATACCATTAGTTCCAAGTTAAGAAGTGTTACTTACCTCAAAGTACGCAACTCAATGCTCCAAAAAACCTTGCCTCGTGAATTGGCCTCCGAACGACTCGAGTCTAGTCACAAACAACTTAATATAATCAATACAAGCAGTAGATATCAATCCCAAATGATAAAGCTATGTTCTTTAATCAAATTCAAAAATTCAACACTGGGATTACACCCCGGAACTCAAAAAATTCACAAAATCCTAACACCCATAAAATAAAGGGTCCAACAGTATCAAAATCATTCAATTCCAACCACAAATCGACCATCAAATCCCCAAATCTTTGTAAGGCCCCGTAAAAATTTCACCTAAAACTCGGGGTTTCGTGATGCCAAGGTAGACTTATGTGTTTGATGATTGTATAAATGCTCGCTGTGGTACGATCATTTTTCATTGAGAAGAATCACTCTGTGGGCTGCAGATCACCCGTAGAGTGCAATAGAAAAATGCCAATTTTGAGGGTCGTTTTGTGGTCCAATATGTGACCGCATAATGTTTTGCGCGTGCCGCACAATCCATCATAGATCCAGCACAAAGATTTCTGGAGGGGAATTCTGTGACACATTATGCAACCGCATAACGGGTCTACATATTGCAGACCTGCCGCAGACCTAACCCTAGTAGATAGTTCTTGACATCACTTATATGGCCCATTTTACGGACCATATATCTATTCTGTTGTCCATTCTGCGACCGCAGATCTGTGTTCAGAGGGTACATTTTCTGATTTTTATAACCCGACCATATTTCAATTTGTAGACATTAAGGACCATTTGTAAAGGGAAAATATGATATTTCTAGAGTGAGGAAGTGCTCTAAAGTGAGGTGGGAGTTTCTAAGCTATCGTTCATCAATCCTTGCCCAAATGTTGGAGAATCCACAAGGAAAACTAACAAGTTCTTCATTCAAAGGGTAAGGTTCCATACCCTAGTTTCTATTTCGAATTTGAAGTAGAAGATGGTTAATGGGGAGTGTGATTCTTGGGTGTGAGAATGATCTTTTTATGCATGCACATAGTATCATGGTTTGTGGGAAAGCTGTTGGGATCAAATGGGTAGACTTTGGGTTGTGGGGTTAAGGAACCTACCATACAAGGACATTGGGATCATAATGTCCACCTAGTGTTTGTTAAAATGCTCAAAGGAGCTAATATCGTGAACTTCTTCCTAATTTGGGTTCAAATTTTTTATATTTCCAAATAGACTGAAGTTGCTAAGATTTTCGGAAACATTGTAGTAATTCAAGGAAACTCAAACAAGGAATGTTGGCTAAACCTTTCTCTAAGTATTGAATACCACGATAATCTGGTACGTCCCGAGTTGCTCAATATAAATTTGACTATTCCAAATAAGCTCCGTGTCGAAAGTTCTATGTTAAAAATATGTTCCGAATGCTCTTACCTTATTATGTTATCCTTGGGGAATGTGGTTTAAAGTATGGATTGTGTATTAACATGTTATGACTTCAAGTCGTATATCAAATGAAAGTCAATATGCCAAATTGTTGAAAAGAAATTCAATGTGCTTAAGGCTCTTGTTTGATCATATATGTACTTAAAGTCTTGATTTGAAATCTTCTTATTGATGATAATCCATGGTAACACTTGAAAGTCATAGGGTGAGTATTAAATTGAAATACGGCCTACGTTCCAAGAATGGTATTACATTTGGGGAAACTAAGGACAATGAAATAAAGAGACGTGTAAAAGACATTGAAATGGGCTGTGAATCCTTTAAGTAATAAATACTTTAGGAGTATCGTTTAGTCACCAAGGAAGGGTAGGTCGAGGTAACCTAACCCTGAAACTACACGTACCGGTATAGGAGTAATTGAGGGGTAAATCCCCATATTGATGTGATGAGATTGTTTCCCCATACATGGGATGAGATTGATGTATTGAGATATTTGCCCCTTGAATGTGATGAGATTACTGCTAGAAATATGTGATGTGATGTCGACCCAAACGGTGTTGTGGTGATACGACTTAGTAGATCAGGCTGAGATCGGATGCCGTTCCACGCATATGGTGGTATTGTGAGTGGATGTCTCAGGGTGAGATGACTTAGTCGATCAGGCTGAGATCGGACTCCGTACTAAAAGCATTGTGGAGTATCAGTGCTAAAGATCTCCCAACTTAAAAAATTGAAACTTACTTGAGATCTTTATTTCTCCAAACGTACTTTAATATTGTTCTAGGCCCTCATTGATTCCATGTTTCTTTCTCATTGTATTGTTACTCATTCTATTTAGGGGGTGTTTTGTTTTTCATACTAGTACTATTCCATATGCACTAACGACCCTTTTTCGTGGATGCTGCATCTTTTATGGATGCAGGTGCTTGCCGAGCGGGCGACACCGATCATTGCTAGCAGTACACCCTCTCCTCAGCTGACTTGGTCATCCCCAATTCATTTCCGGGTCTTGTATCTCTTGTCCTTTGTACATAGAATTTTGAGGTATAGTCGCGGCCTTATTGTCGGCACCGTTGTAGATCTTTTTTGTTTCTGTTAGAGGCTCCGTAGACATAGTGTGGGCTTATTGTTTTGGGAATGTTAATCTAAAAATGTTATAATTGTATCACATGTTCCACTTTAAACTATGATTGTATAGTGCACATTTTTGGAGACTTTTTAATGACGTAACAAATGGCAATGAGCTTGCGTTGTACACATGACCTCTTACTCTGTAATTAATGAAATGTATATTCTCTTTATTCAAGGGTGAATTGGGTAGACGGCATTGTTCAAGCTTGCTCAACGGGGGTATCTCGGTATAGCGTTGGTCGCGCTCCCCGAGGTTGGGCGCATGACAAGCTTGGTATCATACCGAGCTTTTAAAGTGTCCTAGGATGTTTTAGAGCCGTTTCTAGTAGAGTCCTTCTCATCGGTGTGTTGCCGACCACATCTATCATTAGGAGGCTACACGGGAATTTAGGAAATAATACCCTTCTTTGATGTTCTATATCGTGTGATAGAGCTGATTGTAAAACTGTTCCTACTCTAACTCGTGCATTGCTCTAATTTTAAGTACATGGTGCCTAGGAATAAAGAAAGAACTAGCCAAGGAGCCAATGCCACCCCAGTAGTTGCAGTTGATTCGATACCTAATGATGCGGGCGAGCACCTAAGGGGTTAGGATATTCCCCCAGCTACTACGCCACCTTATTTTACTACTCCTACTCAGTCTGCACCAATCCCTACTCCTAGAGAGGGGGCAGCTATTCCACTGCCAGCGCCAACTTCCAGTCCCAATGTTTATGAGGGGGACCTTATGGGGAAGCCATACAAATGTTGGCTTAGATAGTGGCTTCACAGACCCAGAGATTGAATGTTGAGCCTACTTCTTCCAGCCAGCAAAGGGGATTCTGCTAGTTCTAGGGTAAACAGATTCCTTTAGTTGGATCCTCCAGTGTTCATGGGTACTAATCCCGAAGAGGACCCCACAAGGCTTTATTGATGAGATGCATAAGACTATCCGAGTTATGCGTGCTACTGAGATAGAGGGAGTGGAGTTGGCCTCTTACCGCCTGAAACAAGTGGCCTATTATTGGTTTGATATGTGGGAGGAGTCCTGTGAGACGGGGAGCCCTCCAACGAGGTGGAGTGACTTTGATGATGACTTTATTGGCCATTTCTTGCTGCCGAGACTAAGGCAGCCCGTACCGCCGAGTATAAGAGTCTGAAACAAGGTAGCATGAGTGTATGGGAGTATCATATAAGGTTTGCGCCCTTTTTCAAACATGTTTCCCACTATGGAGGCTAGAGCGCAACAGTTTGTGCAGGGCCTCAGCCCTATGGTTATTAATGAGCCTCTATAGCTGCCTTGATTTTTGATATGAACTATGGAAAAATGGTGGCATTTTCTTAAGCATTTGAGAACTGCAAATTGATGAGTAGAATGGAGCGAGAGGGTAGCAATAAGGCCGGTCCGCAGGCAACTTTGGTGGTTCTTCTAGTGGTGGTGGTGGTTTCAGGTCAGCATTAAGGGGAGGGTCATTATGGCCATCCTAGTCCTTTGCTCAGTCTTTGATTAGTGTACCGCTATCAGGTTCCAGTCGGTAGCAGTGGAGTCATTTTATGTGCATCCAGGGCAACAGGGGATCCTACCAGCAGGGTCGGCCCGGGGGGAGATTTCAGTAGCAGTGGAGGCCCCTATGTTTTTGGTGTGAGAAGCTGCAATTTGGGGCATGTTTCATGGACTATCCCATATGCTATGGGTGCGGTATCAAGGGTCATATTCAGAGTGATTGTCGTTCATCCCGTCAGAGTGTGGGTAGGGGTACGACATAGCCAACAAGTTTTGCAGCCACTACATATGCAACACATCCTCTAGCTCGATATACTCCAGCACCCGCAGAGCGTGGTGCAGCTAGGGGTGATGAATAGAGTTCGGGAGAACCCAATCGTTTCTATGCCATGAGGGGTCTCCAGAGTTCAGAGGCTTCTCCTGATGTTTTCACAGGTATATTGACAGTCCAATCTTATGATGTATATGACCTTATTGATCCCAGTTCCACTTTGTCATATGTCACTCCTTCCGTTGGTGTGGAATTTGGAATAGAACCAGAAAAACTTCATGAGTAATTATTTGTATCTACACTGGTAGGTGAGTCTATTATGGCCGCGCAGGTTTATACAGACTGTGTTGTCACGCTGCATGGTCGGGACACCATAATCAATTTCATGGAGCTGGGAATGGTTGAGTTTTATGTAATAAGTGGAATAGACTAGCTTTATTCATGTTTTGCCAATATTGATTGCCGAAACAGAACCGTTAGGTTCAAATTTCCAAATGAGCCAATTATTGAATGAAAGGGGGATTATGTGGTGCCAAAGTATAGGTTTATTTCTTATCTTGAGGCCTTCAAGATGATCAAAAAGAGTTGTATTAACCATTTGGTCCGCGTTACAGACACCGATCCTGAGGCACCTACACTTGAATTCGTTCCTGTGGTGAATGAATTTCTGGAGATTTTTCTGACGAGCTCCTGGGGATTCCACCAAATAAGGAGATTGATTTTGGGATTGACGTGATGCCAGGCACGCATCCTATATCTATGCCACCCTACAGAATGGCACCGTCAGAATTGAAATAGGTAAAGGAACAATTGAATGATTTGTTAAAGAAAGGTTTCATCGGACCGAGTGTGTCGCCTCGGGCTGTCCTCTTTGTAAGGAAGAAAGATGGGTCACTAAGAATGCGTATTGACTAGCGGCAACTCAACAATGTCACGACCAAGAACAAGTATTCACTACCAAAAATAGATGACTTGTTTGATCAATTACATGGTGGTAAGTGTTTCTCCAAGATTTATTTAAGATCCGAGTATCACCAACTGAAGATCAGGGAGCAGGATATTTCGAAAATAGCTTTCAGAACCCGGTATGGGCACTTTGAATTTTTAGTAATGTCTTTTGGGCTAACAAATGCCCCGACAACTTTCATGGGTCTCATGAATCGAGTTTTCAAGAAATTCCTTGACTGTTTTGTGATAGTTTACATTGAAAATATTCTTGTATATTTACGAAGTCAAGAGGACCATGTCGATCATCTTAAGGTAGTTCTGCAGACTCCGTGTCAGCACCAGTTGTATGCGAATTTTTTGAAATGTGAGTTCTAGCATGAATTTATCACATTCTTGGGTCATGTTGTCTTTAGAGATGGAATTAAGGTTGATCCCCAGATGATTGCAGCTATGAAGAATTAGCCTAAACGTACAACTCCAACTGAGACTAGTAGTTTCTTGGGCCTAGCTGGGTACTACATGAAATTTCTGGAGGGGTTATCTACTCTTGCCTCTCCTTTGAGTAAATGGAAGCAAAATGTGGTTAAGTTCAAATGGCCAAATACTTGTGAAAGGAGCTTTCATGAGTTGAAATCAAGATTGACTACGGCATCAGTATTGACCCTACCAGAAGGTACAAATGGGTTTCTGGTATATTGTGATGCTTCAAGGATCAGACTTGGGTGTGTATTAATGCAACATGTCAAGGTGATAGCTTATGCTTCTAGGAATCTCAAGAATCATGAGAAGCATTACCTAACACATGACTTTGAGCTTGCGACAGTGGCTTTGTCATTGAAGATTTTGCGTCATTATTTGTATGGGGTCCATGTGGATATATTCATGGACCATAAGAGCCTTCAATACATTTTCAAGAAGAAGGAATTGAATCTGAGGCAGAGAAGATGGCTTGAGCTACTCAAAGATTATGACCTCGATATCCTATATCATCCCGGGAAGGCTAATGTTGTGGCAATGCTCTTAAACGGAAAACTTTGGGAAGTTTGGCTCACTTGGAGGCACATAATAGGCCATGGGCCAAGGAGGTTTATCGGTTGGCTAGTTTGGGAGTTCGTCTTGTGGACTCTAGTGAAGAAGGGGTGATTGTGCAAAATAAGATTGAACCGTCGCTTGTTGTGGAGGTCAAGGAGAAGCAATACAACGATCCATTGTTGGTATAATTGAAGGAGGGGATTCATAAACATAAGACCATGGCTTTTTCTATTGTCATGGATGATGGTACACTATGGTAACAAGGGCGACTATGTGTTCCAAATTTGTATGGTCTCCGGGAAAGAATCATGACCGATGCTCACACTTCTAGATATTACGTGCAACCAGGATCTACAAAGATGCACCATAATCATAAGTAAGTCTACTGGTGGAACGATATGAAGGGGAATGTAGAGGACTTTGTGGCATGATGTCTAAATTATCAGCAAGTGAAGGCCGAATACGAAAGGCCTGGAGGGTTGGCACAGAATATAGAAATTCCAATGTGGAAGTGGGAGATGATCAATATGGACTTTTTGGTCGGACTACCTAACACTCCTTGCAAGTTATACTCGATTTGGGTGATTCTTGATCGACTCACAAAATCAACACACTTCTTAACTTTAACGCTATCAAGGAAATAGTCAGGTTTCATGGCACTCCAGTTTCTATCATTTCTGATAAAGTGGGGGGGGGGGGCACAATTCACAACTAACTTTTGGAAGAAACTTCAGTAAGGTTTGGGTACTGATGTGAATTTTAGTACCGCCTTCCATCCACAGATCGACGAGCAAGCAGAGCGGACTATTCAAACGCTTGAGGATATGTTGCTCCTTTGTAGCTGGGATGATCATTTGCCGCTCATAGAATTTGCCTACAATAGCAGTTATCATGATAGCATTCATATGGAACCATTTGACGCTCCATATGGTAGGAGATACAGATCCCTCATAGGGTTGTTCGAGATTAGGGAAGCAGAGTTGATATGACACGACCCAAATCCTAATTCGGGTCGCGATGGCGCCCAACATCGGGGTTAGGCAAGCCAATATAGAAAACACTAGATGATATCCCTTTTCCCGACTGATCTAAACATGTCGGAAATTACCAATTTTAAACAATTAACATAATGCTAGCATGATACAACATAAACATCATAAAAATATGAAGGCACAGGGCCAAACCGAAGCACATATATGGATACACAGCCCAAACCCAAAATACAAACTGCGTGTGTGCCAGGAACTAGTGTCACGGGCAACTACTGAATATACAATGACTACAATATATACAGAGTCTCAGTTTGAATGAAATAGATAGAGAATATAACAAAAGAAACCCCAGGGTGCTGCTAGGAAGTCGCCGGGAAAGCAGCTCACTGTGAAGTATGACCACACTATCAATATCTAGCACCGGCATGATAATAAGACGTATAAGCCTCCGGACCTGTACAGTCAAGTACATAAAAGAAAAGAAAGTGCAGCATGAGTACATAAATAAATATGTACCCAGTGAGTATCCCGTCTAATCTCGAAGAAGTAGTGACAAGAGGTCGACTAGACACTCAGTAAGGTCCAACAGTTAACATAAAGCTGAATATAAGGAAAATAGTAGACATGTAAGCAATATATCACAATGAAGTAAACACAAGGTTTTCCGGGTAAGTTGACCATTTCCACATTCTCTTCTTCCCAATACTGCCTTAAATCGTAAATCAGGAAACAACACCAAGTCGTCATGCGCACACAAGGATAAGACAACATGCTGGAGTCATAAGGAAGAATAGTTATGCACTGCCGGGGATCGATTGGCCCGTACCAAGAGTGCGCTATAAAATCCGCCGTGGCGTACGGCCCGCTCCCCTAAGAGTGAAAGAAGATTTACATATCGCTCGCAGGATGTAAATGGCAAAGCGACAACATGCGCACACAAAACATCAAGTCTCCTTCACTTATCAAATCTTTCCAAATATTTAATCAATGAAATACTCAGGGATAACAATGATATATCAAGCAAGAATTTATAACATAGAAGTCATTTCAAGGCAGAATACAAGGCATGATGTGGTCCTAAACTACCCGGACATAACACATGTAGTCGCTACGTACGGACTCTCGTCACGTGGTACGCACGTAGCCCCCAAAACAAATACATACAACACATAGAATACCTATGGGGACAGTCCCCTCTTACAAGGTTAGAAAGGAGACTCACCTCGCGACGAAATCACCCCTCGGATCAAGGATGCGCCCGAATCTCCGAAATCTACTCTCGACGGCTCGCAACTAGCCAAATATAGTGTAATTGAATCAATTCAAGCTCAATGAAGAATAATTAACCAAATAACCCAAAATTAGGCATTCTTGAAGGATTTTGGAATTTCAACCCCTGGCCCACACGTTAAAATCCCGAAAATTCTCAAAGGAATTATTTACCCGGAGACTAAGGATCATAATTACGTGTTTTTTTTCTACTCGAATTCATGGACTTAAGTGAAGAATTCACAATTTACCCTAAGAGCCCTAAGATTCTTACCAAATTTGATGATCCTTGATATTTTAGAAGTTAATTTAGTTGAATTCTATGTATAATTTAGGAATTTAAGGAGGAATTACTTACCTTGTTACTAGGGGGGTCGTGGAGGGTGTTTCTCAAGCTTGGAACCTCTCTAATGGAGTTTTGAATGCAAAAGAAATGAAGGAAACCCTTCCTTGGACTTTTAAATATGGCTGCCTACAGGGGTTTTTCGCACCTGCGACCTTGGGACCGCACCTGCGGTCCCGCACCGGCGAGAAAAGGGCCGCACATTCAAAAAATGGCGAAGGGGCTGGGGACCACACCTGCAGAGGGGTTTCCGCACCAGCAGACCCGCTCCTGCAAAATTTGTTCCGCACCTGCGAGGCTGGGACCGCAGGAGCGGTCCCGCACCTGCGGATGGGAAACCGCACCTGCGGTCACACCAGCATTAGCTGCACAAACAGTTGTTTTAGTTGGTTTTTGGCCTCGTGTGGTGTCCGGGAGGCACCTGGGCCCACCCGATCCCCCTCCTAAATATACCAAAAAGTCCCTAATCAAAATACGGACTTGAGCGAGCCTACAGAACACTCAAAACATCGCTAAAACTCAAAATCACATCCCAAAACCCCTGAATTCATTACTTAAGACTTCCAAGGTCTAGAATTCCTATAACGATACGCCGAACTGACCTATACAACTCTGAATGACTTCAAATTTTGCAGACAAGTCATAAATGACTATACGGAACTATTCCCGGTTCCAGAATTCCGTTCGGACCTCGATAGCATAAAATCACGTTCCAAACCAAATTTCAAGTTCTATTAAAATCCTCAAAACTTCACTAACTCTAAATTTCCCATTTTGATATGAAACCCGTCAAATCAAGTCCGTTTCTTACCAAATTTCACAGATAACTTAAATAACACATATTGAACCTGTTCCGGGCTCCGGACCCATAATACGGGCCCGACAACACAGGTTTCACATCAAGGTTCATTTTCATAAGCCTTTATTATTTTTAGAAAACAATTTTCTTTAAAAATTCATTTCTCGGACTTGGGTCCTTGAAATTTGATTCCGGGCATACGCGCAAGTCTCATATTTTTCTACGGACCTTCCGGGACCGTCAGATCACGGATCCGGGTCCGTTTACCAAAAATGTTGACCAAAGTCAACTTTATTCAATTAATTATCATAAATTTAACTCTTTATCAAGTTTCCACCTAAAGGCTTCCCGGCTACGCGCCTGGGCTACGCACGCACATCGAGGTGAGATTAACGAAGGCTTTTTGGGGCCTCAAAATACAGTCATAATTAAATTTACATAAGATGACCTGTTGGGTCATTACATGATAGGGCTAGACCTCGTGCATTAGGCTGTGGATAAGGTTAAGGTCATTAAGGAAAAGTTGAAAGCTGTCCAGAGTCATCAGAAGTCCTATTCAGATGTACATCACAGGGATTTGGAGTTCAAGGAGGATTGTTGGGTATTCTTGAAGGTTTCCCCCGTGAAGTGTATAATGCGGTTTGGGAAGAAAGGAAAATTGAGTCCAAGGTTTGTTAGACCGTACAAAATCATTTAGAGGATTGGTCAGGTGGCTTTCGGGCTAGAAATACCTCCAGAAATGTCTTTAGCGCACCTAGTGTTTCATGTATCCATGTTAAAGAAAGTGGTTAGAGATCCCTCGCCTATTGTTCCGATTGAGACTATACAGATTAATGAGAAATTGACTTATGAAGAGATTCCAGTTGCATTCTTGATAGGCAAGTCCAAAAGCTGAAAAATAAGGAATTATCTCTGTGAAAATGCTATGGCAAAACTAGCAGGTTGAAGAGGCCACTTGGGAGGCCTAGGAAGCGATAAAGATTAAATACCCAAATTTGTTTGAATTACTATGTATTTAAGGTGGCTCTTTTCTTTGAAAATGTTAAGAGTTTACCTTTTATGAATTATGTTTCACTTGTACAGTTCATGTTAAGGATATCTCATTTGGTAATATAATGTCTATAACATTGTAATCGGTGTTGTCTTCATGATTGTGTTATATCATTGTGTTATGGTTATGTTGTTAGGATTGGTTTTTGTGATTCTCTGATAGGTGGATAGGCCCAGTTACAGGGGAGACTCTGGCAAACTTTCTGGAAGATTAGAGAGTTAGTCAAAATTTAGAGTTGCTGGCATGTGAAATAATAGTGGGGTCAGTGCGTTGGGGAGTTGAAGAAATATTTTGCAGAGTATAGAATATTTGCGGTCTACTATACGGCCGTAGAATCACTCTGTGTGCCGCAGATCGGCCGCAGAGTGCAACAGAAAAATGGCCAATTTTGGAGGGTCGTTTTGCGGTCCATATGCGGCTGCATAATGTTTTTACGAGCCGCAAAATCCCTCGTAGATCCAGCACGAAGATTTTTGAAGGGGAATTATTCGGCGCATTATGAGACCCCAGACTTGCCGCAGACCTAACCCGAGCAACCCATTTCTTGACATCACTTCTGCGACCCATTTTACAGACCGCATATCCATTATGTGATCCACTCTGCGACCGCAGAACTGTGATCAGAAGGTCCATTTTCTAGTTTTTAAAACCCGAGCCTATTTTGATATATAGTGAGTAGGGACCATTTGTAAAGGAATAATCTGATTTTTTTAAAGTGAGGAAGTGCTCTAGAGTGAGAGGGGACTTCCCAAGCTATCGTTCATCAATCCTTGCTCAAATTTTGGAGAATCCACAAGGAAAACGCACAAGTTTTCATCCAAGAGGTAAGATTCCACACCTCTTTTCAATTTCAAATTTGAGGTAGAAGATGGATAATGAGGAGTGTGATTCTTGATTGTGAGAGTGATCTTTTTATGAACGCATGTACTATCAAGGTTTGTAGGAAGGTTTTTGGGCTCAAATGTGCGGACATTTTGGTTGTGGGATGGAGGAATCCACCATAGGAGGACCTTGTGATCACAATGTCCACCTAGTGATTGTTAAAATGTTCAAATGAGCTAAATCCATGAACTTTTTCCTAATTCGTGTTAAAAAAAATTATATTTCCGAGTAGATCAAAGTTTCTAAGATTCACGGCAACATTGTAGTAATTCAAGGAAACTCAAAAAAGGTATGTTGGCTAAACCTTTCTCTTAGAATTGAATCCGACGATAATCTCGCAAGTCCCGAGTTGTTCATTATAAAGTTGACTATTCCGAATAAGCTTCATGTCGAAAGTTAAATGTTAAAAATGAGTTCTGAATGCTCTTATCTTATTGTGTTATCCTTTGGGAATGTGGTTTAAAGTATGGACTGTGTATTAACATGTTATGACTTCAAGTCGTATTTCAAATGAAAGTCAATATGCCAAATTGTTGAAAAGAAACTCAATGTGCTTAAGGATATTGTTTGATCAAATATGTATTTAAAGTGTTGACTTGAAATCCTCTTATTGATGTTAATCCATGGTAACGCGGAAATTTATAGGGGTGAGTATGAAATATGAAATACGGTCGACGTTTCAAGAATGATATTACATTTTGGGCCACTAGAGCAATGAAATAAGGAGACGTGTAAAAGAAATTAAAATGCGTTGTGAATCATTTACTAATAAATGTTATGGGAGTATTGTTTAGTCATCGAGGAAGGGTAGGTTGAAGTAACCTAACCCCGAAACTACACATGCCAGTGTATGAGTGATTGAGGGGTAAATCCCTGTGTTGATATGATGAGATTATTTTACCCTTACATGGGATGATATTGATGCGTTGAGATATTTACCCCTTGAATAGGAAGAGATTATTACTTACAAGATGTGATGTGATGTCTACCCACACGACATTGTGGTTAGACGTCTTAGCTGATCGAGCTGAGATCGGACGCCATACCACGCACATGGTGGTATTGAGAGTGGATGTCTCAGGATGAGATGACTTAGCCGATTGGGACCAGATCGGACTCCGTGCTAAAAGCATGATCGAGTATCGCTTTTGAAGATATCCCAACATAAAATATTTAAACTTACATGAAATTTATCTTTCTCCTAACTTGGTACTTTAATATTGTTTGAGGCCTTCATTGATTCTGTGTTTCTTTTTATTGTATTGTTACTCGTTCTATTGATGGGTGTTTAGTTTTTCATACGAGTATTATTCCATATGTACTAACGTCCCTTTTTTTTTAGGGTGCTGCATCTTTTATGGATGCAGGTTGTTCCATAGCGGGCAACATTGAGCATTGATAACAGTACACCCTCTTCTCAACTGACTTGGTGAGATCCACTTCATTTTGTGGTCTTGTATGTCTTGTCCTTTGTACATAGCATTTTGAGGAATAGCGGCTTGTTGCTGGCATGGTCGTAGCACTATTTTGTCTATGTTGGAGGCTCCGTAGATAGAGTGTGGGTTGTATCTTATTTTTGGAAAGTTAAGCTAAAAATTTTGTTATTGTATCACACGTTCCACTTAAAACTATGATTATATAGTGCACTATTTTGGAGACTTGTTAATGATGTAACTAATGGATATGAGTTGCCGTAGTACACATGACCTCTTAATGTCTAACTAATGAAATGTATCTTATCTTTATTCATGGGTGAGTTGGGTAAACGACATTGGGAAAGCATGCTCAAGCGTCAGTCGTGCACCCCGAGGTCAGGGTTGACAATCTTACTCTAAAATACCTAGTCCAAAATTTCCCAAATTTCACCTCAAAAACACATAATCTAGATGGGAAAATCAATTGGTCTTCAATATTAATGAACAAAAGAGATAAAAAGTTGCTTACCTCTTGAATTTGTGTGAAATCCCTCTCCAAAATCACCACAAGCCGAGCTTCTAAAATCCAAAAATGAGAGAAATCTCTAAACCCTTGATTATAACCTTCTGACCACGCATCTCGCACTTGCGGACACATAAGCCGCACCTGCGGTTCCACTTTTGCGAAAACTCCACCGCTTCTGCGAATATCACTTAAACACCGGTCTGCCGCTTCTGCGATCTACCTTGCGCTTATGCGCTTCCGCATCTACAATGCAAGCCCAGACCAGGATTTTCCGCTTTTGCGACCCAAAATCCATATCTGCAGTCTCGTAGATGCGGTCCTTTTCTGCACCTGTGAAGCTTCCAAACCTAGACCAAATTTCGTTACTGCATAGCTTCAGCTGCACCCGCGGGGTCGCACCTGCGGCCAAGCCCACCGCATGTGCGATTACACCAGCAACAACAATACCATCAGCAATACTGCTAAGACCAATGTCGATCTGTTAACCATTCGAAACTCTCCTGAGGCCCTTAGAACCTCATTCAAACATATCAACAAGTCCTAAATCACAAAACAAACTTAGTTGAAGCTTCAAATCACATCAAACAACATAGAAAATATGAATCGTACCCCAATAAAGCCTATTGAAACTAATGGATTTCCAATTTCTAAAATCAATGTTGAAACATATCAAACCCATTCCGATTAACCTCAAATTTTGCACACGTCATAAAGACACAACAGACCTATTACAACTTCTAGAACCAAAATTTGAGCCCGATATCAACAAAGTCAACTCTCGGTCAAATATCTCAATTTCAAAATGTTCAACTTTTTAAATCATGACAAAATAGCCTACATACCTCCAAATCAATATTCGAACATACTTCTAAGTCTAAAATCACCATACGGGGCTATTAGAGCCATTAAAACTCTATTCTGGAGTTGTCTATACATAAGTTAACATCCGATCAACTCTTTCAACCTAAGCTTCCAACCTTGGGACTAAGTGTCCCAATTCATTCCAAAACATTCCTCCTACAAAACCAACCACTCCTGCAAGCCACATAACCACAAATGAACATATAATGAGCAATAAATGGGGGAACAACGCTACAATACTCAAAACAACTGCCCAAGGCGTTATATTCTCCCCATCTTAGACAAATATTCGTCCTCCCACTGGTCTAGAGTCATACATGGAGTCTCAAATAGGTGTTGATATCTTTTCTGCATCTCCCGATCGGTCTCCCAACTAGCCTCTTCAAGTGGATGGACTCTCCACTAAACTTTCACTGAAGCTTTATTCTTCAATCTCAACTTCCGAATCTACCTATCCAAAATGGCCACCAGCTCCACATCTAAGTCAAATATCCATCTAACTGAATTGTGCTAAAATCCAAAACTTGAGATGGATCAGCGTAATACTTTCGGAGCATAGGAACATGAAACACAAGGTGAACACCCGATAGACTAGGTGGCAATGCAAGCTTGTAGGCCACCTCTCCAATCCTTTCAAGAACCTAAAAAAGGCCAATATACTGAGGGCTCAACTTACCCTTCTCCCTGAACCTCATTAAACCCTTTATAGGTTATACTATAAGGAATACCTTTATCCCACCATATATGCAACATCACGGACCTTCCGATCGGCATAACTCTTCTGTTTAGACTGCTACGTATGAAGTCGATGATGAATAACCTTGAACTTTACCAAGGCATTCTGAACCAGATTCGTGCCCAACAACCTAGCCTCCCCTGACTCAAACCACCCACCTGGAGATCGACATCGCCTCCCATATAAGGTCTCACAAAGAGCCATCTGATTACTCGATTGGTAGCTATTTTTATAGGGAAACTCTATAAGTGATAGAAACTGATCCCAAGAACCCCCAAAATCCATAACACAAACGTGTAGCATATCCTCAAAAATTTGAATGGTGCACTCGGACTGTCTGGCCGTTTGAGGGTAGAATGCTGTAGTTAACGCAACCTGTGTGCCCAACACATGATACACAACTCACCAAAATTATGATGTGAATAGTGCCTCGATCAGAAATAACGGATATTGGCACACCGTGGAGACGAAGAATCTCGTAAATATAGATCTCAGCCGACTGCTCCGAAGAATAGGTAGTCACGAATAGAATACAATGTGCGGACTTAGTCAATCGGTCCAAAATCACCCAAGTTTTCTTCAAAGTCTATGGAAGTCCAACAACAAAGTCCATGGTGATACACACCCATTTAAACTCAGGAATCTCAAGCCTCTAAAGCAAACCGCCGACCTTTGATGCTCGTACTTCACCTGCTGATAGTTCAAGCACCAAGCTATATATTCAATTATGTCTTTATTCATTACCCTCCACCAATAATGCTCCCTCAAGTCCTGATACATGTTTGTGGCACCCGGATGAGTGAAATACAACAAACTGTGGGTCTCCTCAAGAATCAACTAACATAACCCATCCACATTGGGCATACAAATCTGACCCTACATCCGCATCACCCCATCAGCTCCAATATAAACCTCCTTGGCATCACCGTGTTGTGATGTGTCCTTAAGGACAAGTAAATGGGGATCATCATACTGGCGCTCGCTGATGCGCTAAAATAAGGAATAATGAGAAACCACACAAGCTAGAACCCGAGTAGGATATGAAATATCTAATCTCACAAACTGATTGGCCAAGGCTTGAACATAGGATGTGAGTGGTCTCTAATCAACAAGAATATATACATGGTTACCTATACTCACCGCTTTTCTATGCAAGGCATCAGCCACCACATTGACCTTCCCGAGATAATACAAAATGATAATAGCATAGTCCTTTAACAGCTCAAACCATCTCTGCTGCTTGAAATTTAGATCCTTTTGCTTAAAAACGTGTTGTAGACTCTGATAATCTATAAATACCTCACAAGGCACACGGTAGATATAATGCCTCCAAATCTTCAATACATGAACAATGGTTGCCAACTCTAAATCATGAACGTTGTAGTTCTTCTAATGGGGCTTCAGTTGGCGTTAAGCATAAGCAATCACCCTACCCTCTTGCATCAAGATACACTCAATATAGATCCAAGAAGAATCACAATACATCATATATGAACCCGATATTGAAGGAAAAACTAGAACCAGAGTTGTGGTCAAGGTAGTCTTAAGCTTTAGAAAGCTCTCCTCACACTTATTAGACCACCTGAATGGGGTACCCTTTTGGTTCAATCTAGTTAGAGGTGCAGCAATGGACGAGAAACCCTCCACAAAATGGCGATCCCCTCAGTAGACACCATGTTCCCCAAGAACTCCATGGAATCAAGCCAAACTCATACTTGGAGAATTTAGCATAAAACTTCTTCTCCCTTAATATTTGTAGTACAATCCTTAAGTGTTGCGCATGATCCTCCTGGCTACGTGAGTACATAGTATATCATCAATAAATACTATGACAAAATAATAAAGATATGGCTAGAATACAATATTCATCAGATACATAAATGCTGCTGAGGCATTGGTCAACCCAAAAGACATCACAAAGAACTCGTAGTGAATATAACAGGTCTTGAATGTCGTCTTCAAATTATCAGAATCCTGAAGCTTCAACTCTGTTAGTTCCATATGATACCGGGAATAGAAATAGGATGTGTCATCGACACCAAGTCAATACCATAATTGATGTCCTTATTTGGTGGCATGTCCAATAGGTCTGCAGGAAACAATACGGAAAATCTCGCACTACTAGAACATAATCAATTATAGGAGTATCAACACCAATACCTCTCATAATGGCCAAATATGCCAAACATCCAGTCCCAACCATCCGTTGGGCCTTTAGATATGAAATCATTCTACTGGGAATATAGTCCATAGAACCTCTCCACTCAATCCTAAGCAATCTCGACATCTCCACGTCATGGGTCTTAGCGTGACAATCCAGAATAAGATGACATGGTGACAACCAATCCATGTCTAGAATCACGTCAAGAAAACCATACTAAGCGGTAAAAGATCAAATCTCGTCTTTAATCCCCCAATGGTCACCACACATAACTGATACACACGGTCCACCATAGTACAATCACCCACCGCTAGATACATGAACAAGCATAACTAAGGAATCACGGGGCATATTAAAATAACGAGCAAAGTCTGATGATACATATGAATAAGTTGAACCAGGGACAAATAATATGGAAGAATCTTTGTGGATCGTAAAACAACATATATGATCACTGCGTCTGATGCAATAGCCTCTGGCCTGGCGGGAAAAGCATATCATCGAGCTTGACCACCACTTGATCTACCTTCCCCTCTAGGGAAACCTCGAGCTGCCTGAGCCCCACCCCGAGTTTGTTGAGTAGGCGGTGAAGTAACTGGTGCTGAAGTCATAACCTGACCTCTCTGCTGAAGTGGACATCGCGTAAGGCGGAGATAAAACCTCCTCACATGCCCCAACTCTCCACACTCGAGAAACTCATTCCGATAATTGCAATAGAGATTGAACCGGACCCTGACTACCACAATAACAACTACAAGGACCTAGTATAGATGAACTCTGAACTGGTGGAGCACGAGATGAACTCTAAGTTCGGAGGGCACTAAAAGAAGACTAACCTAGACGAGTATTGCATGAACCATGGCTAGCTAATGCACCATGATGAATCAGACGAGCCATATGAGCGGCCTATAAGAACGACCCCTGTTGTGGTGGGATTGCCCTCTAGATGAGGCACTATTGAAACCACCCGAACTACGAGGCCTCTTCGCTCCCTCTCATCACGCTCCTAACTATGAACCAACTTTAGGCGTCAAGCAATATCAACCACCTCGTCAAACCTCGTACCCGTCATAATCTCTCGAGTCATGATGAAACGTAGCCCATAGTTGAGGCCATCAATGAACCTCCTAATCTTCTCCTTCTCAGTTGGAACAAATCATACCTCGTGACAAGCCAACTTTGAAAACCTCATCTCATACTGGTTCACTAACATACCCTCCTGGCGTAGTTGCTCAAACTACCTACACAACTCCTCCATGCGAGTCTGTTGAACAAACGTTTCTAAGAAGAAAACTGAGAAATCATGCCACGTAAGTCATGCAACACCGACTGGCCTGCTCAACTCATAGAGCTCCCACCATCTATAATGTGATGACCCAAAGGGCCATCTTATGTAAAGCTAATTATGACTGTGTTCTGAGGCCCCGAAAGCCTCCGTCAATCTCACCTCGATGTGTGAGCGCAGCCCGAGCGCGTAGCCGGGAAGCCTTTATGTGTAAACTTGATAAAGAGTTGAATTTATGATAATTAATTGAATAAAGTTGACTTCGGTCAACATTTTTGGTAAACGGACCCGAATCTATGATATGACGATCCCGGGAGATCCGTAGGAAAATATGGGACTTTGGCGTATGCCCGGAATCAAATTCCGAGGACCCAAGTCTGAGAAATGAATTTTGAAAGAAAATTATTTTCTGAAAATAATAAAGGCTTATGAAAATGAATCTTGATGTGAAACCTGTGCTGCCGGGACTGTATTATGGTTCTGGAGCCCGGAACAGGTTCAATATGTGTTATTTAAGTTATCTGTGAAATTCGATAAGAAACGGACTTGATTTGACGGGTTTCGGATAAAAATGGGAAATTTAGAGTTAGTGAAGTTTTGAGAATTTTCATAGAACTTGAAATTTTGTTTGGAATGTGA
Source organism: Nicotiana undulata (assembly GCA_005239495.1). Lineage (NCBI taxonomy): Eukaryota > Viridiplantae > Streptophyta > Magnoliopsida > Solanales > Solanaceae > Nicotiana > Nicotiana undulata. The sequence goes on along the minus strand of ML265737.1, from coordinate 26,124 downwards.
TTTTATGCTACCGAGGTCCGAATGCAATTACGAGACTGGGAATAGTTCCATTATGTCATTTACGACTTGTCTGCAAAATTTGAGGTCATTCTGAATAGTATAGGCCCGTTCGGTGCATTGAAGTGAATTCTAGAATTTCAAGTTCTTATGTTTTGATTCAATTTGATTTTGGTGTTGAATTCTGAGTTTCATTGTTGTTTTTCATGTTCTGAGAGTTTGAGCGAGTCCGTATCACGAATATAGACTTTTCGGTGCTTTTGGACGGGGTCACGAGGGGCTCGGGTGAGTTTTGGACCCTTGGGAGCTAAGTTGGAAAAACTAGATTTTTGTTGTCTGGTTTCCTTCTCTGCGATCGCAGAAGGTGGGTCGCGATCGCGGAGAAGTATTTGGGCTGGGCTGCTGATTGTTCTTTGCGATCGCAGCTCCGTCTTCACGATCGCGGAAGGCCGAACTCCATGCCTTCGCGATCACAGCCCCATGGTCGCGATCGCATAGTGCCAAGCCAAGGTCGGGCACAGTTACTCTTCGCGATCGCAGGACCTCTGTCGCGATCGTAGAGGTCTGGCCAGTTGGCCTTCGCGATCGCAGGACCTATGCCGCGATCGAAGAGGTCTGGCCAGTTGGCCTTCGCGATCGCATACCCCTTGTCGCGATCACAGTTAAGGAATCCCTGGGCAGTTTTGTTAAATACGGGACTTAGCATATTTCCTCCATTTTCATCTTCCTCCTCAAGTTTTTAGAGAGCTCTTCAAGGAACCTTCCACCATTGTTATTGAGGTAATTCCATAGTTTTACTAGTTTCAAACATTAACTCCTAGTTAAATTCACTACTAAATTATCTAAAATCATAGAATTAGGTAGTAATTTTAGGGTTCTTGAGGATTTTGTGATTTTCCATTTTAGGCCATGAATTCAAGTAGAAATCACACCTTAATGATCCTTAGGCTATGGGTGAGTGATCCCTTCGAGAATTTTCGGAATTTGATCATGCGGGACCGGGGTTGGAATTTGGAAATTCTTCAAGGATAGTGATTTTAATGAATAACTAAGATAATTTGCCACATTGTGCATGCATTGATTTAAATTTTACACCTTTTGGCTAGTTGCGAGTCCTCGGGTGTAGAGTTCGGAGTTTCGGGCGCAATTGTGGTCCGAGGGGTAGATTCGACACGAGGTGAGTCTCCTTTCTAACCTTGTAAGAGGGAATTGTCCCCATAGGTGATGTATATGCTATGTGTAAATTGTTTGGGGGCTTCGTACGCACCAAGTGACGAGAGTCCGTACGTAGCGGCTATTATTGTTATGTCCGGGTACTTAGGCCCACATCATGCCTTGTATACTTCCTCGTAATGCTTATATGCCTTATATTCTTTTTCTCGTAATGCCTTATATGCTTCCTTGCAATGCTTTATATGATTCATTGTGACGCCATATGTACTATGAGATTATGTTTTGTATAGTATTGTTCCTCTGAGGCTTTATGGAAATTGTTGAATGGAAAGGAATTTGTTATAAAAGGTATTTGTGAGATGTATATGGGATCGTACGCCACGACAGAGTTGAAAAGCAATTAAAAGGTATATGAGATCGGGCCGTACGCCACGACAGAGTTGAAAAGCAATTGAAATGTATATGGGATCGGGTCGTACGCCACGACATAGTTGAAAAGCAATTGAAATGTATATGGGATCGGGTCGTACGCCACGACAGAGTTGAAAAACAATTGAAATGTATATGGGATCGGGCCGTACGCCGTGACAGTATTGAGAAGTATTTGTGATATATATGGGATCAGGTCGTACGCCACGGCGAGTTTATAAGGTACCTTATGGTAGTGGGCCGTACGCCACGGCGGATCTAAGAATTTGTGATTATGGTTTCGTTAGGTGGTCTTACCCTTGAAACTGCTTTATTGTTTAGTTCAGTAGTTGTTTGGATTTCTGCTCTTGATATGTACCTGTTGCTTACCTGACATGCCTATTGTATTTCATTATATTCTATCATATGTTATTACTGTTGGACCTTAGTGAGTATCGAGTCGACCTCTCTTCACTACTTCTTCGAGTTTAGGCGGGATACTCACTGGGTACATATTTATTTAATATGTACTCATGCTGCACTTATGTACTTAACTGTACAGGTTCTGAGGCAGGTGCTTCTGGTTACTGTACCGGAGATAGGCCCTGAGCTTGTGGACTTGACTTCACGGTGAGCTGCTTCCTCTGGCGATTTCCAGCAGCACCATGGAGTTTTCACTTACTTTTATTATTTTCCCCGTCTATTTCATCCAGACTGTGGATTTGTACATATATTACTTTCCTTTGTATATTCTGTTAGTATGCCCATGACTCTCGTGACACTAGTTCCTGGCACACGCGTAGTGTATATTTTGGGTTTTGGGTTGTGTAGGAATACGTATGCCTTATTTCGGCCATGTAGTGTTATGCTTTATTTCCATGTCAAGCTATCATCATATTTAATTTTTTAGAATTTGTAAATGTTGACTTGTTTAATTAAAAGGGAAGGGTAACACTTAGTGTAATTTGTGTTATCTTGCCTAACCCCGTCGTTGGGCGCCATCATGACCTGGATTGTGATTCTGGGTCGTGACATATAAGCTCCTCTGTCAGCTAAAAAGTAATAAATAAAACTCCATTGGTCTCCAGAATACCTTTCGTGTGAAGGATACACTGACACCTGTCTGTAAAATCCTGAGTATCATCAGGCACAGCCCCACTGAACTTTGGAGGCTTAAGCCTCACAAACTGCTCTAGTCTCTTCTGCTCCTCATCACTCATAGGTGGGCCAACCTAGGCCCGGGCAGTTGCAACCGACTGAGTTGGTAGTAGTCCAGGTGTCTGGAGTCCCTGAGCCACCTGATCTGGAGTATAGGCGGCAGGAGTCAGAGCACCTTGGCCAGTTTCTGCCTAACTTGTGTGGCTCAGTGCCCGGTCTGTGCGCAGCCGCGCATTTGGGCAATTTTCTGCACTCTTCTTTGTTCATCTTTTTAAGTGCACTACCCTCCTTCGATCTTTTAACGAACTCCCAATTTACTCCATAAGCTTTTACTTGTCCTTCAATGCTCCATTTTAGCTCAAAACACCCATTAACCTCTTTGTACGGAATTGCTACCATTTAATGCTCAAACATCAGTAAAGTGCAGCTAATTTAGAGTGCAAATAGTGTCCCAATTCATAGTTATGGCCGACTATCAACACCCCACACTTAAACCATTGCTCCTCCTCGAGAAATCAAACCACATTTTACATATACACCACCTCACTAAGCGACTTTCCTAACTCATCACACCAATAACATTTAAAATAGACTAAGTATAATAGTGTAACATCTTCACCTCATGAATTGACTCACAAGCACCATGCATTATTCACAACTTATTCATTTACTCGAACACAGAGGCAATAATTACCTTTCCTTCATTAATCAAGTGCCCTCAAACAACAAAAGAGAGTAGTTCCACACACAACACAATTTAATAACTCAAGACATAAAGAATTTACTCACTCTCAGAAACGACATTAATGTGTCACAAAAGATGCACCATAGGCTTGCCCGTAGTGTACTACTCTACTAGTTGAGTTCATTCAATCAAGGATCAAATAGGATTTTTAATTGGTTGTAATGTAGGCTACAGAACGAGTAGGATTCATTTAGATATAAGAGTGACTACACTTCCCTAAGCACTTTAACACATACACTTTACCAGTTGAAACCCCACACTTATGTCAAACCATATTCCACCTTCAAATCAATATACATTAACTCCCAATTACTTAATCACCTTTTCATCAAGAATCTCCACTTATCAAGGAATATTGTTTTCATAACAATACAACTATTTTTCTTCTTTTTCAAATTCAAGTGGCTATTACTTTTCAAAACAGTGCATCTTTCTCCTTATTTCATTAGTTCCACTCAAAAGCAAACCCAACTACCCCAAACTTTGACTTTTACAAATTTCATAACAATTCAAGTGCTCATGAGAGGTGAAAAGGTTGAAATAGATGGTTAATTCAAACAAATGGGTAAGGCTTGTAATGTGGTTACCAAAGAAACATGATTAAGGCTCAAAGGGGTTAACTAAGATACATAACAATTAGGTGGTATAAGCATATCGCTGGATCAACAAAGAAACATCTATATCGCTTCCAAGACTGAACAAAACTATTATTTCGCTTTGCAAACACACGGGGAAAGTTCTAGACATCTGATGTAATGTACATAATACAACGAAACTCACATGCACATGGCACATGACTCACTCTAGATTGGATCATCCACACCACTCTAGTCAAAGCACTTAAGCCAAGTTAAGAACATAAAAGTTAAGGAACGTATACTAGAGTCAACAACTAAGTCTAAGCGTCACACTAAAGTACTCACTATTCTCATGGTATAACGAAGTTAAGAGACCTTGTTTTCATTTCAGCCCATAGCCCAAGGGTTCCTACTTCTAAAAAAATAAAACTAACTACACCTGGTTCAAACGAAACCATTGGAAATGAACCGCAGCCCAAAATAAAAACCAAGGGGGAATTGATACACTACCAACAAAAGAAAATCTATTTTTTTCTTTCTTTCGACTTGAATCCCTCAAAACGCCTGTCGAGTGATATCCATCGTCGGGACAAGTCAAACATTCGAGTTTTTTACTTTTTTTTTTTCAATTTTTTTTACTACTCAAACGAACCAATGAACTAAAACTAATTTACCTTACTATATATAGATATATATATATATATATACAACATAAATACAACATACCCCCACCCACACTTTAAATTGTGGCATGTCCCTATGTCACACAAACAAAAATGTAAGGTAAAGGAAACTTCCCTAATAGAGTTAGTCCTGATCGGAGATAGTGCAAGGGTCGAGATGGCAAGCCCTACCAAGTGCACGCAGCCATGCCATGACCTTCCACTCAAATTTGGCATTTTGGGTAGCAAGGGCATCCACTCGAGTGCCCAAGTCCATGACAGATGTACGCATCCCTTCCATTTCCTGCTCTAAGGACGTCATTCTCGTGTCCCATCTGACAACTGAGGTTCCCTAAACAACCGCTCGTGCGGGGGTGAAACTACCACATCCTCAGCTTGCCCTTCAGTACCCTTGTCTGGAGCATCAAACTCATCTCTACTTGCTTGTACAAGTGTAACAAGATCCTTCCCAATTACCACTTTATTAGCCCCGAACTTCTGTTCTTTTTCTACTTTCCCGTCCATGTCCCTGTTTTTCGGCACACATGCCGCACAACATAATCTAGTGATTAAGAAGGGAATGAAGAACCCATACCTTTGCACCAAAAAATGAATGAACATTTCATGATGGATAACCTTAGACACCATATCAGCGCAGCCCGGGGACCATTCACCTTAGTGGTATTAGAAGAGGGCAGCATGCGGCTACTGATGACGTAGAGCCAACACTTCCCTTCAAATGTAATAGATAACGAATGAAACTTCCGCCTCGATGTAATCCACACTACTTCCTTATTGGGCACACATATTGTTCGAAAGAACATATTCCACGAGGTTGGTACTCTGGCCCCTCTTCAACTTGATTTCTTCACCCCGAGTCATTCCAACCCGCACAATTTCAACCTTCCATAATTCAAAATCAAACACGAAAAATAAAAAAACCACAAAAAGAAGAATTGGGTTGCCTCCCAAGAAGCGCTTGATTTAACATCGCGGCACGTACAACATTACAATGGGTTGCCTCCAATGAAGCGCTTAATTTAACATCGCGGCACGACATAGGTAATCACACTCAAGGCTCGTTCGCCACTGGTGACTGGAGAAAATGTGTCAGGGACCCTATTTTCGCGTCATCCATGCCCAAATAATGTTTTAACTTGTGCCCACTGACTGTGAACCTGCGAAAGTCATTTTCTGCAGCAATCTCTACGACTTCGGTGGGACCATACGAAATGGTCCTGACCATCTTGACTTCAATTTGCCCGTAAACAACCTCAATCTCGAATTGAATAATAATACCCTATCTCTCAGCTTAAAATTTCGCTCAGGATTTTTTTTATCGTGCACCAGTTTCATTCTTTCCTTGTATAACCTTGTACTCTCAAAAGCATTGTACCGAAACTCGTCAAGTTCATGCAACTCCGTGACTCTACTAGTTCTAGCAGCCTCCACGTACAGACTTTATTGTCGCAACGCCCAAAAGGCCTTATGCTCTAACTCCACCGACAAGTGACATGCCTTTCCAAACACCAATTTATACGGCGACATAACAATCGGAGTTTGGAATGCAGTGCGGTAAGCCCATAGCGCATCATCCAATTTTTTTGCCCAACCAGTCCGAGTAGCATTTACAGTTTTGGTCAAAACACTCTTGATTTCTCTATCTGACACCTCGACTTTCCCACTCGTTTGTGGGTGATACGGAGTGGAAACTTTATAGCGAATGCCATATTTCTCCAAAGGTTTTGCAGAGGCTCGTTTGCCTAAGTGGGTACCCCCATCACTGATGATAGCTATTGGAGTGCCAAATCGGGTGAAAATGTTCTTTCTCACGAAACCAATAACTGCCTTCGCATCAATTGTTGGAAGTGCCACGGCTTCTACTGATTTCGAGACATAGTCCACCGCTATAAGTACGTACTTGTTATTGTATAAGCTTACAAATGGTCCCATAAAGTAGGTTCCCCACACATCAAACACTTCTACCTCGTTGATTGGGTTTATGTGAATCTCATGTCGAGGGGACATATTCCCCGTCCATTGGCACTCATCACAAATTTTCACCCAGAAATATGCATCATTAAACAACGTCAGTCGATAAACATCGGACTCAAACACTTTAGCCGCTGTCTTTATGCCCCCAAAATGTCCTTCATAAGGTGAAGCATGACATGCCTGCAAAACAGAAGATTGATCTATCTCGGGAATGCATCTCTAGATCATGTTATCAAGACAAATCCTAAATAGATATGGTCCATCCTAGAAATACATGCGACAATCACGAAAGAACTTTTCCTTTTGCATATAAGACAAGTCATAAGGACCAATACCGCTGACAGGTAATTTGCAATGTCTGCATACCATGGCGCTACCTCAAGGTTCGCCGCCAACATCTTTTCATTTGGGAAAGTCTCCTCAATCTCTCCCACCTCCACCATCTTCTCTGCTCCTTCCAGGCTAGATAAGTGATCAACCACTTGGTTCTCCGTTCCTTTTCAGTCACGAATTTAAAAGTCAACTTCTTGCAGCAGTAGCACCCATCAAATCAAGTGCAGCTTTGACTCCCTCTTCTCATTAAGTACCTTAGAGCAGCATGGCCAGTATAAACCATTACCTTCGAGTCTATCAGGCATGACCTGAATTTGTCAAATGTGAACATCACTGCTAGCATCTCCTTCTCGGTCACTATGTAATTTAGTTGGGCACCACTCAAAGCTTTACTTGGGTAGTATATTGGATGCATGAATTTATCTTTTCGCTGTCCAAGAACTGCTCCCACAACATAGTCGCTTGCATCACACATCAGCTCAAATGGTTTCTCCCAGCCGGGTACAACTATGATAGGTGTTAACACCAGCCTCTTCTTTAATTCCTCAGAAACTACCCTTCAATCATCAATAAATCTTTTGTAAACCGTCTATAGAACCCGGTGTGGCCAAGGAAACTTCTTATTGCTTTGACGGAAAAGGGTAGTGGAAGCTTTTCTACCACATCAACCTTTGCACGATCTACCTCAATGCCTTTACTCAACTCAAGGTGCCCAAGACTATACCTTCCTGTACCATGAAATGGCATTTTTCCTAGTTTAGTACCAGATTAGTCTCCACGCATCTTTTCAATACTCTTTTTGAGGTCATAACGCAATGTCGAATGAATTCCCCACCACTGAGAAGTCATCCATGAAAACCTGTGCTCGCGTTCCCGATTGTCTGGATCCCTAGCCTTCGATCGCGAAGGCGAACTAGCCAGACCTTTGCGAACGCGGAAGAGGTCCTGCGATCGCAAAAGTAAATGGGCCTAGCCCCGACCTAAGTCTATGTGATCGCGGGCCCCTGGTCACGATCGCGAAGGCCAGGGATCCAGACCATCACGAGCGCGAGGACAGGGATGAGATCGCGAAGGTCAGGGACCCGGCCTTCCGCTATCGTGGAGAGATTCTTGCGAACGCGAAGAGCATTCAGCAGCCCAGCCCAATTCCTTCTCCGCGAACGCGTCCCACCTTGCACAATGGCGAAGAAGGAACCCAGACAGCAAAAATCTGGGTTTTTGAACTTAGCTCCCGGGGGTCCAAAACTCACCCGAGCCCCTCGAGACCTCGAACTTCCGGAATGTGAAAAAGAACAACGAAACTTAGAATTTTACCCCAAAACCAAATTGAATCAACACTTTGAACTTAAAGTTCTAAAACTTCATTTCAATGCAACCTATACTACTCAGAATGACTTCAAATTTTGCACACAAGTCTTAAATGACATAACAGAACTATTCCCGGTGTCAGAATTCCATTCGGACCGCGATAACAAAAAATCACATTCCAAACCAAATTTCAAACTTAACGGAAATCATGATTTCCACATTGGGCGTCGAGATGCTCTCGGGTCATCAAAATACCGTTTCGAACATACGCCTAAGTCCGAAATAATCACACGAAGCTACTGACACTGTCGGAACTTGATTCCGAGGTTGTTTGCTCAAAATATTGGCTGAAGTCAAACTTGGCCTTAAAAGCCAATCTTAAGGAACCAAGTGTTCCTATACTATTCTAAACACTTCCAATTCCCGAACCACCCATCCCTGTAAGTCACAAATCATGATAAGCCGCTACGAGTAGTATTATTTGGGGAAATGGGGTCCTAATACGCAAAACGACCGGTTGGATCGTTACAAAATGTATCACATATTATGTACACACTTAAAGCATCAAATTTTAATGCCAATACTGATAGTTTTTCTGTAAAGCTAGCATGGAAAGAATCGAATCCAATCATCTTTCCAACTAAACTAGATTGGCATGTGTAGAGATGAGTAGATGGTAATTGGTACAAAAACCACACTACAAAACAGCACTAGCTTTACTCTTTCCCATCATGCTTTGGAATTGCTTGGAAACTTTGAATACCAAGTACTTCTTCTCAAAATTTGCCACCTTCCATATGACTTCATGAGTCATCCAAATTTTAAGGGGAGAGGATTCCACGTTTTAGTCTTATTAGGTCTTATCACAACATATTAATTAATTACCCACTAATCCTTAATTAACTAGTTAATCTCTCACTAATCAATAATTAACCAATTGCCCGCATAAGTAAGAATTATCTCAACTTATTTAAAATACTACTCACTTTTAACACATTTTATGTACCCTACTATCATGGTCATATGATACCTTGTATGGTACTAGTCCGTAAATATCAATTATTAACGCTCGGCCCGTATTTTATCCCAATATGCCAAACTTGGACGAAATATTCATTTTCTTTTACTTGCTTTTCCTCTCATTTTCACGAATTTACTCAACATTTGTTTTAAAATAGCATAATCTTTATAATCTCCACATAATCGTTTTTCTTGGACTAATGTCAATTACCTTACGAAAAATTCAACGTACAATACTACAGGGTGCAACATTGTCGTAATTTAATACTACGAAGCGTAGCACCATCATAATATAATACTGCGAGACGTAATATTGCAGGGCGTAACACCTTAACTCTGTCGCCCATAGTTGACCAAATGGTTCATATCTTCCTGATAGTGATGGTTGTCACCTTCCGCACTCCACAAGCATACATATGGTTGGTTAATGCATGGTGTACATAAACCCCCATTAGTTGCATCAACTATGTGTACCTGCTGATTTGCTTGATTCATCGATCTTTTTTGTGAGGATACTCATTTGCTTTATTAGAGTGGCCATATTTTCAGCTATGAAGTTGTTTGGGTTCAAAGCCACTAAATGAACTATAAGAGTGATTGTAGAGTCTCTTGTCATCCATCCTGAGTTTTGGGCCATTTTATCAAGTAGGATATATTTTTCTCAAAAATGCTCCACCTGCTGAAGCATCAACATTGGCCTTTAAGCCGTCTACCAGTCCCATGTAGAACCTCTACCCCAATATCTAATATGGAATGTCATGATGTGGACATTTAACCAACATACCCTTGAACCTCTCCCACGTTTCTTGTAGTGTTTCTGTTGGTCTCTACTTGAAGCTCAATATATCATCAATTTGTTTGGAAATTTATTTGGTGGGTAGAACTTGTTCAAAAATTGCTTGAATAATTCCTCCCAAATAGTGATGGAGTTTATGGGGAGTGAATTAAGTCAAGTCTGAGTTTCTCCTGTCATCGAGAATTGAAATAATAACAACTTTATTACTTTTGGTGTCACATTAGCTTGCCTTTGCGTGACACATATCGACAGGAAATTATTTAGATGCTGTTGAGGATCTTCAATGTATGACCCTGAGAACAGTCCCCTGTTCTACAAAAAATGTAGAATGTTGTTTGTGATTTGAAATGATTCTGTTTATTTCTGAAGGACTGGAATTGTAGTTGCCAGGTTGTCGGCAGTGGGTTGTGACCAATCATACAATGTTTCTTCTGGCACAAGAGGCACCACACCCTGATTGTTCAGGCCATTCTTATTATTTCTGTTGTTTGGATTTTCTACTCCGTCATCCATGTCTAATTTGATTTTTTCTATTGAATTCTGTTGTTGTTTGCCATTCTTGTTTGCATGATTCAGTGCCTTGAAAACTCTCTCATCATCTGATAATGCTTCGAACAATTCACCAGTTCTTGAGGAGTTACTAAGCATGCACCTGTAACACCCAAGACTACAAACGTTAGAATTTCAATGTATTTAGTTTAAATTGATGAAAATTGACTGCACTAACAATTCAAGCACTTCTTTTAGCTGCAGTTAATAACACCGTTAAGTCCCCGACAACGACGCCAAAATTTTATCACGCCCAACTATGCCTTAAAAAAGGACTAAGCGGTCGTTGCAAATATATTCCGATTAATAAGTCCGGAGTCGAATCCCACAGGAAATTAACCTATTAAACATAGCAACTAGACTCGCACAAATTCATGCAATAGATCTTCAGAAATATTTGAGTAACAGATTTGATGTTTACTAACTAAATATCACGTAATATGCAATAATTAATAACTAACTATGAACAGGTTGTAGACAAGACGTGGAATTATCTAAGGTGATGATTTCCCTTATTGCCGGAATTATTTCTGCTACATTTTCTATAAATTTGCCTAAGTCTTCTCTACCAACCATGAGTGCTCTGAGTGTTGTAATTCTCTCCCGAGTAACTAGCACAGTTTACTAGACATATTCTCCCGAATTATGCTAGCTAGCATTAAGTACGGCTCACTCGGATCGCTCCAAGGTTTTGTTATCCCTAATCCCCCCTTAAACCCTCTGTACTGATCCCTCATATACGTTAGGAATGATGTTGTTCAACAACTACCTCAATATGAACTCTCTCTGAGTAATACACACTAAATCTGGCACAGTTGATTGAGGACCCTTCATCAAACAACAATAATAATACAGTTAAACAAATAGAGAAAATAATACGACAAATCTATATTAACGTAACAAGAAAATCATCCTCCAATAGGTTCCATCAAAACCCTATATTAGTAGTTTAGCTACTCATAATTGTTTTCATAATCACAACATAAGAATTCATCATCAATGATAAAATGGGGAGGAAGAAAGATAAAAACTCGTTTTTGAATCTTCTGTCTTGCTCCTTGCATGTTCTTGCCTTCAAAATTCTTCTCCAAACCAAGATATCATCTTTTTGGGCGAGCTAGGCTTCAAATAGGTCAAGGAAAGTCGTCTCGAGAATTACAATTTTAGCCCTAGCATAATTTTCTCGGAAGGACGTGCACGGCCGCACACCTAGGCAGGTGACCGTGCATCTGGCCGCGCACTTTGGCCAGTTTCTGCCTGACTTGCGTGGCCCAGTGCGCAGTCAATGCGCGGCCGCGCGCCTGGGCAATTTTCTACACTCTTATTCGTTCTTCTTTTTAAGTGCGCTAACCTCCTTCGATGCTCTAACGAACTCCCAATTTACTCCATAAGCTTTTACTTCGCCTTCGATGCTCCATTTTAGCTCAAAACACTCCTTAACCTCACTGTAGCCTGAAATTGCTCTTGCAAAGCATAAAATACTCGATCAGAGCAATTAGTACCATCTAACGCTCAAACATCAGTAAAGTGCAGCCAATGTAGAGTGCAAATAGTGGCCCAAAATACATAGTTATAGCCTACTATCACACCTCCCCTAGCTTGAGAACTGGTTGGTGAAGCCAGAACCGAAACCACCTGAGCAAGGCTCGTGCACACAGTCAATATCTAGGCCAAAGCTTCTTGAAGGCCTAGAATCACAATGGGCAGTGCTTGTGCCTTAGCTGGTTTCACCGGCTCAACCACATCTGGTACTTGCCCCTAAGCTGAAGCAACTAGTGACTCCACAAGTGTTGCTCTAGCTATAGACGAGTCGCACCTCAGCCTCTATCGCGGCCTCGGCCTCTCACGGCCCTAGCTGGTTGTACTGGTGGCCGTCCGCCTGATCCTGTCGCACGAGTTTTATAAAAATAATTATCCCAAAATCAATGTGTCATCGAGTACATGAGCTAGTGAGTGTCAACATAGTATGAATATCTAGTACAATTGTCTGAGAAAGTAGAATATTGCTGAACAAAAATGAAAGGAAGGAGAGTTAAGGTTTGCCGGCGTAATAGCACCTACCTTGAAGTCTCCGAGCAGGTACTAACACCAGATCTAGCAATCACCTCGTCCATATGTACCTAGATCTGCACACGAATGGCAGAGTGTAGTATGATACAACCAACCCAATGTACTCAATAAGTAATAGGACTAACCTTGGGCTAAAAGCAGTGACAAGCTCAGAAGGATATAGTCAGAACCAAAATAATGACAACACATATATAACAAAGAATGATAGTAATAAATCAGAGAAAATTTCATATACAGCTCATTCACAGTACAAAAGTTTAGGCATGCTTTCAAGTTCAACAATTTATGCCCAACACTTATAAAATATGCCAAGTACAACTAGCATGAGGAATGTTACATCTCTATACCTACATGTCAAATATGTATGTCAAATGTAATATATCACAGTGATAATCGGAGGTGCTCATACTTTCAGAGTACTCAATCTATCCATCTCAAATTCTCACTCATTATAGACAATCACTCAGTACCGTATGGGTGCTTGGCATCAATTCCCCTCACCAAAGTACGTATATATAAATCATTGTGCATGCGCTCACTACTAGTATGTCAGACTTCGGAGGGGCGTATCCTGCCCAAACACTAATATAAAGCCTATAAGGCCTGTTGCGGATGCATCCCAATCCACAATAATAAATAATATAATAAGACATGTTGCAACATGAAACCCGATCCATAATAATAATCATAGTAATAAAGCTAATATGGCCTGCAATGACGTTCAACCCGATCCACAATGACACTCATAACGCGGCTCATAGGCCCACCTCAGTTACCAATATCTCAAGTCTGAAGGCTCATAACCTCGTACTACTCAGCCCAAACAATAATAATATGTAATGTAACAGTGAATGATAACAGGGACTAAGATATGATATGCAAATGATGGATCATAATTAAGCACATAATTGCAATTTAAGCTGATAACTCAAAACAACAAAAATAACCTCATTATGCCTCAATAGAATAAGCACATAGCCTAAACCTATTTTTAATAACATGAAGTACAGTTCAATTATTCTAACAAGTAAGGATTTCAGTGATAGGGCATGACTTGCTAACAACACAACCCAAAAGAATCAACCGAATCATGAATACCACGGTGCACGCCCACACGCCCTTCACCTAGCATGTACGTGACCCCAAAACAAATCATATAACACGTTTTTCAGGGATTTACACCCTCAATTTCATGTTTAGAAGTATTACTTGCCTCAAAGTGCAAAACTCAATGCTCCAACAAACCTTTTCCTCACGAATAGGCTTCCGAATGACTCGAATCTAGTCACAAATAACTTGTTATAATCTATACAAGCTATAGGAATCGACCCCATATGATAAGGCAAAGTTCTTTAACCTAATTCAAAAAGATAACCCAAAAATTCAACCATAGGCCTCTTGATACCCAATTTTTCCCTCATATTTTTAGATATACATATATACTTTTAAAATAGTACATATGCATCATCATTTGATTTATAAACACATACAAGTATTTTTTCATAATTTTTTATAATTTTAAAAGGTTTTTAAATCAATTTATTCCTATATTTTATTATATAAATACTCATTAATTGCATCACAAATTATTTTTATGATTATCCTTTCATCTAATTTTATCATTTACACCGATATTAGGTTTTAAATATTTTTAGTGCATTTGTTATAATTATATTTCCAATTTAAAGGCTAAAATTGTGAATTTTGCAATAATAGCCCATATATACTTATAATTACTTTATGTATGCAAAAAATAACCTTTTTATATTTTTACAGTGTTAAGTAATTGTTATTAACCATTTTTATGCACAAATGATATTTTTGTTATTTATTTTTAAAAAAAAATTATTTGTTTAATTAGTTAGGTATTTAAAATATGGCCCCAATATTTACTCAAATTATCGGACCTAAGCTACCCAAACAAAACAAATTACCCCATCCCAATTACTTAGCCCAGTTCAACTAACCCAATACCCATTTTACCCGACCCAAACCCCCCTTCAATCCCGGCTGTTGAACTCTCAAGATCAACGACCCCCATTCAATACCCTCTTTTTAATTTAACTCCCCTAACCCTAACCCCCTGTTATCTCTAAAACGCCGCCCCTTAAACTCCCTCCTCTCCTCCCCTCTGAAACCTTAAGCGTCGCCACCCCAATCTTTCTTCGATTCCAACCGGATATGGAATTAATTGATGATCTTCTTACCTTATTGGTTCTGTCTCACTATTGGTTACTACTTTGTGGCATAACATAGTGGCTTGCCTAACATGGAAAGTCAACTTCCCTCATTTCGGACTAAATCTAGTTCAAACATTCCCCTTTTCTCATCTATGTTTATTTTTTCATCTCTTTGGGGTACAAATCTCTGAGATTCCATTGATTCTTTATTTACCCTAAAATTAGGGTTTACATCTTTTTTAAGATATGTTAAAATTTTGTTCTTATTTTTGTTAAAAATATTATTAATGTTTCCGTATGTCTATCTATGAATATTTTTTGCGAGTTCTTTTTTAAAGTTTCTGCCTAATTTACTTGCCCTAAAA
The DNA here is from genome assembly GCA_005239495.1 of Nicotiana undulata. Taxonomy (NCBI): domain Eukaryota; kingdom Viridiplantae; phylum Streptophyta; class Magnoliopsida; order Solanales; family Solanaceae; genus Nicotiana; species Nicotiana undulata. Next base: position 10,787 of record ML265737.1, on the reverse strand, counting down.
ATAGGGCCTAGATCTTTTCAAGATCTGTTCTGGTTCTATTTTTCTGGTTGAATATCTTCTTTAATGTTCTGTATACCAGTCTATGTGCATTATATAGTGATTTTCATGAACATCCTAACTAATTTTACTCGCCCAGAATTAGGGCTCAGATCTTTTCGGATCTGTTATGGTTCCTTAATTTTGAGTATTTTCTCTTTAATGTTTTCGTGTATCTATGTGCATATGTGTTCTTCCTTTAGTTATTTCTGGCTAATTTTATTTACCCTAAAAATTAGGGTTTCGATTCTTTATTTCCCTGCTGATTCTGTCTATCTATTTATGATTCTTTACTTAATTATTACCTAAGAATCTTTGATTCCCATACATGTTTTGATTATTGTGACTACGCGTTTATGTATTGATCTTCTTGGCTTGCCTTATTAATGTTCTTAGTTTTTTCTTAAATTAATTGATTGATTATTTCCATGTTTATGTACCCTAGTCTAATGCTATTTAAAACCCTTCCCTATTTCCACATAGGACAAGACTAAGAACTCGAAACTATTCTCACTGTTCTCACTATTCAAACTATATACTCTATACTACTATTATATTCTGTTTTGATTCCTCGCCGGTTGGAAGCCAAGGCCAAAAATCTCCATTGTTGTTGGCTGCTATTGATGATCATTGCCTCATTGCTTAACCTTTTCTTTTTCATCTGAGTTAGTTAGTCACTTAAACTTCTCTATCAAATTAATTGTTCAATATGCTATTGTTATTAGATTCATTTCCCTATTTGTTAAACTTGTTCAATTCAGTAGACTAATCAATGAAACCTGTTTAACTATGTGCACTCAAAGATGTCCTTAAGTATGTTTAATATCTTTCCCTAAAAATAGTTCATCATGTACCCTTTAGTCTGTTGTCAAAATTTGTTAGCATATTATTCTGTGTTCACCATACTATTAGTTCTTACTAATAATTTATATGTTGTTTGATTAATTATTGATCAAAGAACTTCTTCTATATAATTTGTCTTAATCTAAATTCTTTATTGCCTTTGTGAAGCTTGTTTAGAAACGGTTCCCCTGTTAAAGTTTCAAACTTGTTAGTTTCCAACTTATTAGTTTCAAAGTGTTTGTCTCTGTTTCTTTGTGTGACTCTACCCCTAAGCCTGACTCCAAATCCTACCCTGCACTCTTTCGAATCCCAAAAATCATTGCTGAAATAATCTAGTAATGTCCTTGGCCTTCTTGGTGTGAGCACTGATCAGGGTTCTTGTGAGACCCCTGTGAACTCTGACACACGAGGATTTGGTCTTTAATTTTTCCTCGAATTGGTTCAGATCTTCTCACTCTAGTGTGAGCACTGCCAGGGGTTCATGAGGCCCTTGGGAAGTCTGACACACTGGAGGACTGGGCTTGGTATGTTTGTGCTTTAAAACAGAAGATAGTCAATCCCTTTGTGGTTCTATGAACACTGGCTTTTTAGAGAAGTTATGAATTGAAGGGCCTGGCCCATCCATATTTTGTTTTAGGCCTGCTGAAGGCTTCCTAAAGTTTACACACTGTATAATTTATTCAGTTTATTCTGGTCTATAATAATTATTTGTAAGAACAATTGGGCGTGGTAATAAAATTGGGAAATGGGTTTATTTCATCTTCTGTGGGTAAATAACATGCCTATAGGTTTTCTTTTATTATTATGTTAGATAACCTGCTCATAGGTTTTATTTTTATGCCCAAAAATTGTGTTGAAAATTTGTATAACCGCTTGTGTCTGCCATCGCATGTTAGAAAACTTGCCTATAGGGATTTCATTTTTTGGTTCAAACAAGTTCTGTGAATATCTTGTTTACTTTTCTTCACATGTTTATAGGCCTTAATCAATCGTCACAATCGCTTAGTTAATATGCACGTCTTTAGGAATTGATAAACGGACTCAATCACTAAAAGCAGAACTCATAGGGATAACTATTATTTGTGTCAACTGCTAAAACTTGAAATCTGCATACCACTAGAAAGCATGCCTATAGTAGTAAGTAATAATTCTGAGCATTTCTGTTGTCAACCGCCAAGTAAGTCACCTAGATAACGTGCTTATAGGTTCAAATGCTTTAATTGAAATCTATAAGCAATTACGGAATCGCCTAAAAATTACTGTCAGTATGTTTAAAATCCAGAATCACATAGGACCCAATAGCCTTAACTATCAAAACTATCAATACGCCAATATGTTTTGCGTGCATTTGCTGCCTTATGTGTGGAGGCTAAATTAAGCCTTTATCTGCTTTTGTATGAAAAGTCCAATATGTTTTGTATGTCGCTTAGTTTTATAATTTTGAGCAAACTAAGTTGATTCTAGAACCATCCCAAAATAGAGGTCCCAATTCCTCCAGGACCATAGGTAAGAGACGGGTAGTGCACGCGTATGACACAAATTAGAATTGATTAGAGGGCTCTAGGTAAAAACATAAAGATAGTAATCGGGTAGCAGAAGATGATAGTCTATGTCCGCTGAATAATATGAGTAACACCCCCTGTCTTGGAGGAGTTACGAAGTATTATTTATTTTTCACGGGGTGATCCTATAGGCTAAAAAATTTAGTACCCCCCATCCCTATTAAATAATTCTTTCGCTTTCTTTATTAGACTAATTAATATAAATTAAGTTCGGTCGTGTAACGACCCAGCCGGTCGTTTTGCGTAATAGGATCCCGTTACCTTAAATGAAACCTTCCATAGAGGCTATTCATGCTTTATGTCTTGCGGGAGCGGGTGGTTCAGGATTTGGGAATGGTTTGGGTGATTTAGGAACACTTGGTTCCTTAAGGTTGGACTAATTGGCCAAGTTTGACTTCGGTCAACATTTCGAGCAAAAATGACCTTTGAATCAAGTTTTGACAGCTCCAGTAGCTCCGTATGATGATTTCAGACTTGGGCGTTTGTTCGGCTCGGGTTTTCGATGACCCAGGAGCATTTCGGCGCCCGAAATGGAAATCAGGATTTCCTTATATTTGAAATTTGGCTTGGGACGTGATTTATGCTATCAAGGTCCGAACGGAATTCTAAGACCGGGAATAGTTCTGTATAGTCATTTATGACTTGTCTGCAAAATTTGAAGTCATTCCGAGTAGTATAGACCCGTTCGGCGCAATGAAGTGAATTCTAGAATTCTTAAGTTCTTAAGTTGATTCTATTTGGTTTCGGGGTTGAATTTTGAGTTTCGTTGTTGTTTTTCATGTTTCGGAAGTTTGAGCGAGTCTGTATCATGAATAATTACTTGCCGGTGCTTTTGGACGGGGTCCCGAGGGGCTCAGGTGTGTTTTACACCCCCGGGAGCTAAGTTAGAAAAACCAGAAATTCTGCTATCTGGTTTCCTTCTCTACGATCGCAGAAGGTGGGTTGCGATCGTAGAGAAGGATTTTACTGGGCTGTTGATTGTTCTTTGCGATCGCAGCCTCCCCTTTGCGATCGCAGAGGTCTGGGTTCCACACCTTCGCGATCGCAGCCTTTTCTCGTGATCGCATTGAGTCGCATCTGGGCCGGGTGAGTTTGTTCTTCGCGATTGCAGGACCTCTGCCGCGATCGGAGAGGTCAGTTCAGTTGTCCTTCGCGATCGCATGACACCTATGTGATCGCATAGTGTCGAGTCTGGGGGCCGGGCACTTTGTTCTTCGCGATCGCAGGACCTCTGCCGTGATCGCAGAGGTCAGGCAAGCTAGTCTTCGCGATAGCAGGCCTCAGGTCGAGATCGCATAGAAGCATTATCTGGGCAGTTAAATTAAATACGGGAGTTGGCCATTTTCCACCATTCCCACCTCCTTCCTTGAGCGTTTAGAGACATTTCAAGAGATCTATTCCACCATCGTTGTCAAGGTAAGTAAAACTCCATAATTTTTCTAGCTTTAACATCAATTCCTAGTTAAATCCCCTTCTAAATCCTAAAATTTATGAAATTGGGTAGTACTTTTGGGATTTTGGGAATCTTACGAATTATCCATTTTAGCCATGAATTCTAGCAAGAACTTGCATAATTATGACCCTTAGACTCCGGGTAATTGATTACTTCAAGAATTTTTGAAATCCGAACGTGTGGACCCGGGGTCAAAATTCCGGAAACCTTCAAGAATGCTTAATTTTGGGATTTCTTATTAATTCTCCTTCTTTGAGCTTAGATTTGATTCAATTATACTATATTTGGCTAGTTGCCAGCCGTCGAGTGTAGATTTCGGTGATTCAGGCGCATCCTTGATCCGAGGGGTGATTTCGTCGCGAGGTGAGTCTCCTTTCTAACCTTGTAAGAGGGAATTGTCCCCATAGGTGTTCTATGTGTTGTATGTTTGTTTTTGGGGGCTACGCGTGTCCCACGTGACGAGAGTCCGTACGTAGCGACTACTATTGTCACGTCCAGGTAGCTTAGGACCACAACATGCCATGTATTCTGCCTTAAATGAACTGTATGCTTAGATTTATGCTTTTATATATGTTACTATTTCCCTGAGCTTTCATTTACTTAAACAATTGGAAAGGATTGTGGTGAAATGAACTTTACATTCTATGTGCGCATGTTGTCGCTTCGTAATTTACATCCCGCGAGCGATATATAAATTCCTTCACTCTTATGGGAGCGGGTCGTACGCCACGGCGGATTTATAGTGCACTCTTGGTACGGGCCGGTCGATCCCTAGAAGTGCACCGGGATTTAATTAAGAATGCACTTTTGGTACGGGTCGGTCGATCCCCGGCAGTGCACGGACGAAGTTACACTATGATATGATATGATTACATTGATATACGCACTCTTGATACGGGCCGGTCGATCCCCGACAGTGCGTAGGCATGATTATTGTTAAGCATGCCCTCTTGGTACGGGCCGGTCGATCCCCGACAGTGCATATCTATTCTTCCTCATGACTCTGACCGGTTGTCTTACTCCTGTGTGTGCATGTCTGTTTGGTACCGTTTTTCTTGAGTTGTGATTTGACAGATGTTTGGGAAGAGGGACAGGTAAGTTGTTATTGCTTTCAGTATTTATTTGGAAACTCTGTGTTCTCTTTGCAACTGAGGTGCACTGTTTACATGTCTACTGCTTTCCTTATATCCTGTTTATACTATCACTGTTGGACCTTAGTGAGTATCGAGTCGACCTCTCGTCACCACTTCTTCGAGATTAGACGGGATACTCACTGGGTACATATTTATTTATGTACTCATGCTGCACTTTCTACTCTTCTGTACTTGACGGTACAGGTCCGGAGTCTGGTATACCTAATTATCAGGCCGGTGCTAGGTATTGATCGCGTGACTATACTTCACGGTGAGCTGCTCTTCCTGGCGACTTCCTGGCAGCACCCTGGAGTTTCTTTTATCATATTCTCTGTCTATTTCATTCAGACTGAGGCTATGTATATATTTTTGACATTGTATATTCAATAGTTGCATGTGACACTTGTGACACTAGTTCATGGCACACACGTTGTTTGTATTTTGGGTTTGGGCTATGTATCTATATACGTTCTTCGGTTTGGCCCTGTGCCTTTATATTTTCATGATTTCTAATGTCGTATCATTCTAGTATTATGTTAATTGTTTAAAATGGGTAATTTCCGACATGTTTACATCAGACGGGCAAGGGGATAAAATCTAGTGTCTTCTATATTGGTTTGCCTAACCCCGTTGATGGGCGCCATCGCGACCTGAATTAGGATTTGGGTCGTGACAGGACGGGACCTACCATTGTGGTCCTTGAGGAGTGCCTAACTCCTTCTCCTCGAGGTAATTTGAGCCCTTACCCGAACTTTGGTGACACAACTAGTAAAACCTAAGTCATTTCCAATTGGTTCCCTAATGCACCTTTATCCGTTAGGTGGCGACTCTCACAATAACCAATTGCTTCGCTTCTAAAAAGGAGTTTTCAGTGTCGAAACCCGATTTCGCGAGAAAAAGGGGGCGTGACAACATGGCGGCTTTGCTGGGGATATCTTTAGGCTTTTACCATAACGAACTTTGTTTGTGAATTAGTCTTTCTCGATAAGCGTTTCTTTATTATTCTTCTAATACTTTAACATCCCGCTCCCATTTACCATTGTTTTTGCTACATGCACACGCCTTTCCCATTTTACTTTATATGAACTTACTTTCCATCCTTCGTTTAATCCGGTTGCAACATGCATTTCCTCCGTTATTATCTCAATTATCCTCACTAAATTCACTCTTTAAATTTTTGTCCTGTCTTCCCGTTTTATCGCTTTTTCATTATAAAAACTAACTCCTTTCTTGTTTTTCTTTCTTTCATGTCTTTACAATTATTAAATACCGCATTTTATCGCTTTCATCATGCAAAATACTTGACCACATGTTTTTTTATTTTGCATAAATACATGCTCGACATCATATTCCACTCGTGTGTAATTAATACCATAGCGGCACTTGATGAGTGTCCGCGCTCTTCCTATATTACCCTTTTTAAATTTGGAAAGGCTTATTTACGGTAAAACTAGTCGATTAGCAGAGCAGTCGACAATTCCATGACTTTCCCCCTAAAGTTGTCCGCTTGAAACCAGTCTAGACTTCTATAGAAAAACCTTACTCTGATAATAACTGTACATGCATCATGCTCAAACCTAGCGGGGGTTAATATGTTGTCCGCATAATAACCCTCTGAGGAAAAGCCTTGTCTAAAGACCATTGGGATTTCCATAATCCCAACGGGCACAATCATAAAATGTGCATTATTTGGAGAAAACATGTCGATATGCTAATCATTAATGCGTAAGTAGTCAAACCCGGAAGAGGTAAAGGGTCTAACTTAGTTTAGTTTTTGCAGAAATGAGGCACGAAATCCCAAGGTTCGGCATGGTCCGAAACATACCACCTTTATTGCTAGATTGGTGGGAAAACCTTTCGCCAAGCGACAAAAATCACGTGAAGAGGGTTCTCAGAAATTTACCCTCCTTGTTAGACATCCAGCCAAATAACATACTGATCAATTCTGCTACCATGTTCTGGGATGCAGAAAGGGCTGTGTCACGACCCAGAATCCTAATCCAGGTCGTGATGGCGCCCAACGACGGGGTTAGGCAAGCCAATATGAATTACACTAAGTGTTACCCTTCCCATTTGATTAAACAAGTCAATATTTACCAATTTTAAATAGTTAAACATGATGATAGCTTGATATGAAAATAAAAGAATAACACTACATGGCCAAAATAAAGCATATGTATGCCTATACAACCCAAAACCCAAAATATACACTACGCGTGTGCCAGGAACTAGTGTCACGAGTGTCAAGGGCATACTAACGGAATATACAAAGGATAATAATATATACAAATCCACAGTCTAGATTAAATAGACGGGGAAAATAACAAAAGTAAATGAAACTCCATGGTGCTGCTGGGGATCGCCATAGGAAGCAGCTCACCGTGAAGTCAAGTCCACTAGCTCAGGGTCTATCTCTGGTACAATAACCAGAACCACCGCCTCAGCACCTGTACAGTTAAGTACAGAAGTGAAGCATGAGTACATATTAAAATAAATATGTACCCAGTGATTATCCCGCCTAATCTCGAAGAAGTAGTGATGAGAGGTCGACTCGATACTCACTAAGGTCCAACAAAAATAACATATGATAGAATATAATGAAATACAGTAGGCATGTACGGAAATAAGCAACAAGTACATATCAAGAACAGAAATCCAAACAACTACTTAATTAAGCAATAATGCGCTTTCAAGGGTAGGACCACCGAAACGAACCAACAATCACCAAGTCTTAGATCCGGCGTGGCGTATGGCCCGCTCCCATAAGGTACCTTCTAAACTCGCCGTGGCGTACGGCCCGATCCCATATGTGTACAATACCTCTCAACTCCGCCATGGCGTACGGCCCGTTACAAATACTTTTCAACTCTGCCGTGGCGTACGTCCCGATCCCATATATATTACAAATACTTTTCAACTCTGTCGTGGCGTACGGCCCAATCCCATATATATTACAATTACTTTTCAACTCTGCCGTGGCGTTAGTTGAAAACTTTGTAAACAAACCTAAGTCCAACCTGGACGAGACCGAGATAGTCAACTTGGGAGATTATGAAACTGTCAAAGAAACTCGCATAAGAATACATTTGTCACCGTCATATAATGAAGATATGACCAGGTTGAGCACATCCATAGTGGCTCACAAGTTTCCTACCAATCCAATGTGTCCACCAGTAAAGCAGAAACTCAGAAAGTTCAAGCCAGACATGAGCCTGAAAATCAAGGAAGAAGACACTAATCAAATCAAAGCCAGAGTCCTCAGGGTAGTTGAATATCCAACATGGTTAGCCAATATTGTGCTAGTTCCAAAGAAAGCGTGCAGGTCAGGGTGTGTGTTGACTATCGAGATTTGAACAGAGCATGTCCCAAAGATGATGTTCCGCTACCAAAAATACACATATTGATCGACAATTGCGCCAAGCACGAGCTCCAATCCTTTGTAGATGAGCTCCAATCCTTTGTAGATTGCTTTGCGGGTTATCATCAGATTTGGATGGACGAAGAAAACACAGAGAAGACATCCTTCATTACACCATGAGGAGTATATTGCTACAAAATGATGTCGTTTGGTTTAAAAAGTGCTAGAGATGCCTACATAAGGGCCATGACAACCATTTTCCACAACATGATACACAAAGAGATAGAAGTTTATTTGGATGACACCATCATCAAGTCCAAGAAGGCCACATATCACATTGCATATTTGAGAAAGTTCTTTGACCGGTTGCAGAGGTACAATCTAAAGTTGAACCCCGCAAAATGTGCCTTTGGAGTTCCTGTCGGAAAATTGTTAGGATTCATTGTCAGCCGCCGAGAAACCAAGTTAGACCCGTCAAAGGTCAAAGCTATCCAAGAGTTACCACCACCAAAGAACAAGAAGGACGTGATGATTTTCTTGCGACGTCTCAACTATATCAGCCACTTCATAGCACAATCAACGGTGATATGCGAACTAATTTTCAAAATGCTAAAGAAGGATCTCGCAACCAGCTGGACTGAAGACTGTCGGAAGGCTTTTGACAAAATCAAGGAGTACCTGTCTACACCATCAATCCTAGTCCCACCAGAACCTGGTAAGCCACTATTACTCTACCTTTCCGTATTAGATGGGGCTTTCGGTTGTGTCTTGTGACAACATGACAAGCCGGGGAGAAAAGAGCAAGCCATATATTATCTGAGTAAGAAGTTCACACCATATAAAGCACGCTATTCTTTGTTGGAACGCACCTTATGTGCTTTGACATGGATAGCTCAAAAATTGAGGCACTACTTATGTTCCTATACCACATACCTCATATCAAGGACGGATCCTCTAAAGTACATCATTCAGAAGCCTATGCCTACGAGAAAGCTGGCCAAGTAGAAAATATTGTTGAGTGAGTTTGATATCTTCTATGTGACTCAAAAGGCAGTTAAGGGACAAGCATTAGCAGATCACCTTGCCGAAAATGTGATGACCCAAAAGGTCATCCTAAATAATTCCAGCTAAATCTGTGTTCCGAGGCCTCGAAAGCCTCCGTTAATCTTACTTCGATATGCATGCGCAGCTCGGGCAGGTAGCCAAGAAATTTCCATGTGAAAAATTGAAAAAAATGGGATTTTTGAATTGAATAATTGATTAAAGTTGACTTTGGTGAACATTTTTGGTTAACGGATCCGGACCCATGATGTGACAGTTCTAGAGGGTCCGTAGGAAAATATGGGACTTGGGCGTATGCCCGGAATCGAATTCCGAGGTCCCAAGCCCGAGAAATGAATTTTTAAACAAAAATAATTTTCTGAAAATGATAAAGGTTTTTGAAAATGAATAATTATGTGAAAACCGTGTTACCAGGCCCGTATTGCGGTTCCGGAGCCCGGAACAGGTTTGTTATATGTTATTTGTCCTATCTGTGGAATTTGGTGTAAAACGGGCTTGATTTAATTGGTTTCAGATCCAAATGAGGAAAAAAATGGAGTTAATGAACTTGTGTGGTTTCTAAAGAATTTGAAATTTAGATTGAGAGGTGATTTTATGTTCCCGAGGTCCGAATGAAAATTCGAGACAATAGTTCTGTTGTGTCATTCATAACTTATCTGCAAAATTTGAAGTCATTCCGAGTGGTTTAGGCCGGTTCGGCGCGTTGAGGTGAATTCTAGAATTTCAAAGTTCTTAAGTTTGATTAATTTGGTTTTGGGGTTTGATTCATGGTTTTTTATGATATTTTGATGATTTAAAAGCTTGAACAAATCCGTAGGATGTTTTGAGAGTCGTGTGTGTGTTTGGTTTTGAGCCCCGAGGGCTCGGGTGAGTTTCGGGTAGCTAATGGGGTGTGAAAAACATGAAAATCTGGTGTAAATTGCTGGTTTCTGGTGTCCAGGTAAATTACCCTATGCGAACTCACTCAAGGGGCTGCGAACGCACAGGGTAAAAAGTGGTCTCTGGGGTCAGGGTCCATTTGCACTATGCGAACGCATTGATGGCCATATGGATGCATATCACACGAGGGGAGGGGGCTGGGATTACTCTGTGCGAACGCACAGACTTCCACGCGAACGCACAGACTTCCACGCGAACGCACAGGCCAGGGAGCTTAAGCCTATGCGAACGCGGCTAGTCCGGTGCGAACGCACTGCATGTTAAGGGAGCTGGGGTCGGGAGCCACTTTGCTCTGTGCGAATGCGGCCCTGGGCTCGCGAACGCATAGGCCTGGGGAGATAAGCATGTGCGAACGCGGCTCAGTGCACGCGAACGCATAGAGTATTTTGCCCAGGTGTTTT
>MDKH01197106.1:0-33394 GCA_005239495.1 Nicotiana undulata | reverse complement strand
TCTTGCCTCTAAAGCCTGGGCGTCTTTGTGAGTCTGCTCTTGCCATTGTCGCAATTCTTCTTCGAACTGGGCTATCATGTCATAGCACTATTCTCTTTCTGCCTTAAACCTTTGTGCTTGTTTGGCCATCTCGTTTTCAAAGGTGGCCATTCTTTCTTTCAAACCCAGAACTTCTTGGTCATGCTTTCTCTTCAATTTTTGCACTAATTCTGCCCTTTCTTCTGCATTCTTTGCCAACTTTTCTCAAGCTCGGGTCAAATCTTCCTCGGATTTGTCCAAGTCGTCACCATAGCTACACAACTTTTGCCTGAGACTGGTGACAAGTCTTTCGTCGGCTCTACTTCTTTAAAGCTTTTCAATGGCTATCCTCATTTTCTGGATTTGAGCCCTGAGGGCTTCATTTTCTTTGTTCATCATGTTTCTTTCCCCTTCGGCTGCACCAGTTTGTACAGTGTTTTCAAATTTGAGCTCTCGGATTTGGGCCTCCAGTTTACTTATTGTAGCCCGGTAGTTGTTTTCCTTTTCTAGAAAACCCCAGTGTTCTTGTGTCTGCTCAGTAAAATGCTGCACGTGAGGTCTTTTCGCAGGTAGCTCCGGTTCTTGGTGCTCTCGGCCTCTTCTACCATACCAAGAAATATAGGCTGGCTCTACTTCCCCTTGAGATAAGTTTCTTACCTGAGTCTGAGGCTCTAAGAATCTGCACTGGTTCCAAATCTGACGGACCCTGTTTTTCGGAAATGTAGCTCTCGGACACAACTCAATGGCTTGTTGGCTTAAGTCCTCATCATGTGGAATGCCTTGTTGTCTACCCAATTGCCGTAAGACCCGATGTGGGGCATATGGCTGGATACTCCGCAGACCCATTAACAAAAGATAGCACACTTCAGTGGACATATTGATAACCTCGCCGACAGGGAGCCATCTGAAAGTCCACTCTATTCGGTCGACGGTCAATGAACTCAGATGTGAGTGCCAGGCCTTTGTGCCCTCAGGAAATTTGTGGCCTTCTACCCGAGTACTGTGTTCTTCGATACAATTCAGACCAGTTAAGCCGTAGTTCATGTAACCTGGGCGGTGACAGAGGTTCTTGATCATCCAAATCTGTAGGAGCAGATTGCACCATTCAAAGAACTTTCCCCCTGACAGGCAAATTGTCAGGGCACGGTAAATCTCGGCTAAGATCATTAGTATAAGAGTGCCATTGTTCTTTTTTGTCATGAAATCTGTCGTCCCTACCAGTCCGATATCTATCAGTCCGTCACCTCGGGGGCAGATTAAAGTGCCCAGGAATGCTACCACAAAAGCTAACCCCATGCGGGCTTCCCATTTAGCCTAGTTCTTGTGGTGAGTCAGACCAGTATTTTCAGCTTCATATCCCCGAGGATCTCCAAAACGTTTGTACAGGAAATAGAAAGTGCAGAACCCTTCAGCCAGGTGTGAGTCTTGAGTGTCCCGACTAATGTTCAGAAGATCCAAGAATTTATGTGGAGTTACCGCCCTGGGTGCCACCGGATACCGGCTTCTAATATTGTCACCGAGACCAGCATACCCTGTTATTTCCTCTAGCGTGGGTTTCAACTCAAAGTCTGAAAAGTGGAACACGTTGTGGGCGGGGTCCCAAAATGACACTAAATATTCGACGATATCCAACCTCGGCTTGAGTTTTAGAAGGACAGTGAGTCCGCCCAAAGCTTTTACGGCAGACTTTCTACTAACTTCCCCCAGGTCTCTCCACCACATATGGAGTCCCACGGGAATTTTCTCGACAGTCCTAAAGGGAGTGTTTTCAACTGTATTCATCCTGCACATTTTTTTAAATGTTTTGATTAAGAAAACAAAGCCAAAAAAAAGGTTTTGACTGGATGCGAAAAAGTGTTATTATTATTTTATTTTTATTTTTATTTTGCAAAAGTTTTGTAATAAAGAAAATGGGTTCCCCTTGCGAATACGGACCTTCAATACTTCGGATAGGAAGCTTTTAGGGCTGTGCTCGCTAATTGGGCCAAATATTTTTGGAGAGGACTATAAGTGGCTCTTTTTCGCAAAAACAGCCTTCCGGCGTCCCGTTGGGATAATTGGCTATTTAGGGAAGAACAACATCACCTAATTTTGCGATCGTATTAATCTAGAAAAGAGGATTGAGGGTTTGGTTTTTGAAAATAAGGTTGGACCCGATGAGGGTTGCCTACGTATCTCACATCCGGTGAGAATCAAACAATGCGTAGTTCGGGAAATCTTGACACAATTTTGAAAAATATGTACCGACTTACTTTGTTTTGAAATACTATTATTAGAAATTTTGGCAGAGTTTCGGGATGATTTTGAATATGGGGGTTTTTAATTCAAAAGTCGGCTAAATCTCCTATTCTACTTCTCTCTTGGTTTTTCTGTTATTTTTTTTTAGCCGGTCAACAAACAAACCATAACAAAATATTGTACACATAGCAAATAGGATGCATCAGGTTAGTCTTTCATTTTGGGTTCACCTGTCCTAGACGGACTCAACCCCTGTGTTGAGTCCCCTAAGCCAAATGCACGTGATGTAAATAAACGTTCCTACTAGGGATCCGGCATGAGGCTATGTCATACTACGTTTATACACTGGGGTTTTTTTTCTAGACAAGGCTTACCCGAGCGGACATCTCGAGTCGAGGTCAAGGCAGCGTACCGGGAATACAGAAGCTTCACCGGCTTTGCAACTTGTCTGTACCTCGTTCTAAAATTTGGATGACTCTAATAGAAAAGAAATCACACGAAGTGCACACTTCCCAGATGATTTAGAAGACTCAGAGAGAAGAAGGGTTTTGGCACAATTTATATGCAGTTCAGATAATATCAAAGCGGTAAATGCGGCAACTAGCACATCAAATTTAAACACATAAAATCAGATAGTGAAAGCCAAAATATAACAGTTATACAAGCTCGAATTCTTGAACCCTGAACCAGAGATTTTGGGTTTCTTCCCCAGCAGAGTCGCCAGAGCTGTCACACCTCCTTTTTCACTACCTCGTATTGATGAAGGGTAATAAGGGAGTTTTTCCAATTAAAGTGACATTATTCGGTTTTGGGATTTATTATTATTTTCAGAGTCGCCACCCAGATTTTTGACGATGCTCCGGGACACCGTTTTGTTTTGAAAATCCCAAACCGAGGAATTTTGACTCTGTTTTGATTTGTCTGCGACCAGAAATCCGAGTAAGGAATTCTTTTAACCCGGGAGAAGGTGTTAGGCATTCCCAAGTTCCGTGGTTCTAGCACGGTCGCTTAACTATTATTATTTGGCCTAAATTATCCGATTGTTTACGTATTTTAGACTACTTTAATATTTAACACTCTTTAAAATTTAGCCGTTTTTGATAAGTATGGATTTATCTTGAAAAAAGAAACAAGTCACGAGAACGTGCACTCGTTATGCTTTTGTACATGTTACAATTATGCCACATGAAATGCACCCGTAATTACAACACGTGATTTTATTATAATTTGAAGTTTGAAGACGGGGACATGAGTTGTCGCACCCGAGAGTGGGTTACGTAGTCAGGACTATGGTCGTGACGGTTTTATATGCCTATTTGAGGCGATGTTCAATTATCCTTTGTGTTTTCTATTCGAAAGAGTATTTTAGTTTTAAGATCGATTAGGACGTTTATGGATTTATCTTAGACAAGTCACGACGGCGTGCCCTTTTTGTTTCTGAACACATGGCAAACACGTCACATGAAATGCACCCGTGGTTGCTACGTGCATTTTTATTATGGTTTGGAATTGAGGGTCGGGGGCACGAGCTGCCACTCCCGAGTGTAGATTATGGTAATTTTGGGATAACATTCAATTCTCTATCAAATTTCAAGCTAAAGGTATGGTTCTTCCTAAAGGATTGCCTAGAAGTGAATTTCATTAATCTAAAGATAGCATGTTTTGGGCTATGGCCATATTTAGCCCCAAATTGTTTCAACTCTTTGGCCAATCCTAACTGTAGCTAGTTCGTAGGACAGGCAATTTAGACAATTTAGCAAAGCGTGACTAATCAAAGGTACTAGCAGAAACAGATACCCAACAACCTTAATGTAAAAATTAGAATCAGATTTGGATAATTACTATCTTCTTAGCCCCTAAACGATATTGTTTTGGAACGTAATATTCACGTATAAAGAAAATCCACAGGTCTGAGATAAGTTACACAAATTGAAACGCAGAATGAGAAGATGTTTTCAAATTTCAATTAAGTATTCATCATCGTATGCCCTATTACATGGATATTTTAACAGAAAAACAAGACATGAATGTTTATAGTTACAGGAAAATATAATTAACCGCTTGGGCTGTCACGTTAATAAGAAGAAAATGACAACTTGAGGATTGAATTCATAATGTCCAGTCCAATTTCTTACAACACCAAAATAAATGTGTACATAGTCTGATAAGCTTACTGTTACATCACTTGTACTATGAAAGAGATTTTCTAACAGAATACTAAGAATTAATTAATTAGAAGCTAATGGTTGCCTCTATGCGGACCTGCAGTTAACATTGAGTCTCGAACAAGATTGAGCTTTTATGCATCAGTAGAGAATGGATCCTCCCATTGGGCAAGGGTCAGGTCCAATTCTCTGGATGCTATTTTGAAACTAGACAATCGCTCATAAACATTTTGAGAAACTTTTAATTGGTATAAATCTGACCATTGGATCCAATTCACATTTTAGCAATGCTTTATACTGATAGCGTCTATTACAGTTCTGAAAAATACAAAACTGCTCATGAGCTAAATAAGAGCTCGAAATTACTGCTTTGGCTAGACATCTTTTTGGCTAATCTTAATAGCAGCCCTGTAAACCTCCAACCAAAGGATTTTATGCATCATTATGGAAGGAATTTTGACCATGAAAAGGTCAGATTCACTTTACCTTTGATACGGTTTCAAACACTACTGAACATAGTTCTTTTATTCATTTGGGATGAATCTGACTATGGAGAAGAGTCAGGTTTAAATCCACTGAGGCTATTTTGTTGAGACTATTGATAGTCATTTTCATCCAAGCTAACGTTTAGTCAGAACTTTTGACCACTCTTGGCACTTTGAGGAGTGAATCCGACTATTTGTGAGTTCGGATTCGCTTCATTGAGGCTCTCCCTAATTTCCCATTTTATATCCTTTGAAGGATAATTTTCAGCAAAGCTCAACTACTGTCTGTGCACTGTTATAGGGTGAATCTGACCATTAAAGAGTCAGATTCATCTACCCTAGTGCTAATATTAACATAATTCTAAACTCTATAGGAACTTTGCTTATCTCGGCACTTTTAGAGGATGAATCTGACCATTCAAGGGTTCAGATTCTTCACTCTAATGCCCTTCTTAACTAATCACTTTGTACCCCTTTTGAAGGGTAAACTTCAGCCAACATACTAACATTTTTGCACTCATCATGGGGTGAGTTTGATTATTAAGGAATCAAACTCATCTACCCTAGTGCGAATCACTCTAAGATGCTAAACGCATATGAGAACAACATCTAACTACCAAATGCTAAATGTATTTTGAAATTAACAAAAACTTAGAGACAATCATACTGATTTCAGGAATCCAGAAGTTACATACATACGTTCAGATTCGTTACTAGCATAATAACAACCTTATTTCAGATTTTTATATTAAGAATAAAGGAGAAGAAGATTCAAATTTACACAATCTCAAAAAGAAAACATAACACGAATCAACAATTTAAGCACAAGTTCTAGATTCAATAACTTGGTATAAAGTTCATTGTTACATGCCTTTAAAGAGAAAAACAGCAAAAGACTTGACCAAATAAAGGTCAAGTGTGTACAACAATAAGCAAGAAGGACAAGAATTCAGCAACAACAAATCAGCAAACCCCAGAAAACCAAAGACGGCCTCAAGCAAGAAGATAACCCAGGAGTTTGAATGTAAATACTTAAAATCTTCAAAATCAGAACACCCAAGGAAGATGAAAGCTCAGAACCAGTCAATATACTGAGGAATTTTGTTCAAAAGAAATCAGATTTTTCCTTTCTTTGTTTTCTAGTATTCAGTATTCAAGAAAGTAATTTTTCAGGCTGCAGAGAGAATTTTCAGAGTGTAAAAATCCTTCTTCAGACTAAGGGGAGGGGGTCTATTTATAGGGTATTTTTTTATGGGATACCCTTTGGAAATATTCCTTATCTAAAGCTGAAAAATAGTACCAAATAGTACATAGGGAAGCTGTCAACCTTATCTTTTGGGACAGCTGCCCCCTATTCTAGAACATTCTTCCCTTTTAAAAGACCTTTTTACCCTTATTAATCTGATTTCCTAATATACATTACCTGATATACCCCTTGGAGTCCCTATATTTACCATTAGGTAACCATGGTTACTTACTTGGGTTTAGTTAATTAACTCTAGTTAGCTTACTATTGTTAACTACTAGTTATGTTTAAATATGCTTAAGTTAACTAATTAAAGGTTAATTGATTAAATGCCTAGAGTTAATTTCATACTAATTACCTATGTTTAAGTTAATTAATTAAAGTAGGTCAATCAATTTAACTCCTTAAATTAAGTTAACTGATTTAGTTAAGTTAATTCAACTTGATTACCTAAAATCAAAAACTTAACTAATTATTAAACCCATGTTAACTAATTTGTTTTAGTTAATTAATCTTAAACTAATTATCTTTGGACAGATTTTCAGTTAATTACTTAAGAGTCTACCTAAGTTAACTTCTAGGTTGAAGAAGTTGGAATTATTTAAATGTGAGACTAAGTGAATCATTTGTTCTTAGACTTAGTTAATTGGTTTTAACTAGTTATCTAAGACTTAGGTCAACTAAGTTGTTAGCTTAATTATTTTATGTCACGACCCAAAACCTATGGGTTGTGATGGCGCCGGACACCACTGTCAGGCAAGCCAACCCCTTAATCAGTTGAAATACCATCCTGTTTAACAATTTCGGAATCGTTGCCTTTATTGCTTTTCATAATCAAATAAATAAACTTTTGTAAATTAAGCACGATAAGAAATCCATTATAATTAAATAAAACAAGACTCAACACATCCCTAGAACCCGGTGACACAAGTACATGAGCAGTTTCTAAGAATTTATACAACTATGCAACTCTTGTCGGAGAAATAAATGGGACAAAAGCAATAGAGATACAATGTAAAGATATAGAAAGAAAGAGACTTTGTCAACTGCGGAACGCCTCCGGATGAATGCAGCTCGACCAAGTCTCCAAATCAATCGCTGAACTATGAAGATACCTGTGCAACAAAATGCACAGAGGTGTAGAATGAGTACATATACATATATGTACCTAGTGAGTATCCCGCCTAACCTCGAAGAAGTAGTGACGAGAGGTCGACTTGATACTCACTAAGGTCCAAAAGTAATAACATAAGATAGATTATAATGAAATACGGTAGGCATGTAGGAAATAAGACACAAGTACATATCACGAGCAGGAATCCAAACAACTACTGAACTAAACAATAAAGCACTTTCAAGGGTAAGACCACCGAATGAAACAATAATAACAAATTCTTAGATCCGTCGTGGCGTACGGCCCGCTCCCATAAGGTACCTTCTAAACTCGCCGTGGCGTACGGCCCGATCCCATATTCATTTCAATTACCTTTCAACACTGTTGTGGCGTACGGCCCGATCTCATTATTCATTTCAATCTCTTTTCAACACTGCCGTGGCGTACGGCCCGATCCCATTATTCATTTCAATTTATTTTCAACACTGTTGTGGCGTACGGCCCGATCCCATTATTCATTTCAATTTCTTTTCAACACTGATGTGGCGTACGGCCCGATCCCATTATTCATTTCAATTTCTTTTCATAACAAATTCCGTCCCATTCAACATTTTTTCCATAAAGCCCTTAGGGGAATAATACTACGCAAAACTTAATCTCATAATACATATGGCGTCACAATGAATAATATAAAGCATTACGAGGAAGCATATAAGGCATATAAGGCATTACGAGGAAGCATATAAGGCATATAAGGCATTACGAGGAAGCATATAAGGCTTGATGTGGGCCTAACTACCCGGACATAACAATAATAGCCGCTACGTACGGACTCTCGTCACTTGGCGCGTACGTAGCCCCCAAACAATTTACACATATCATATACATCACCTATGGGGACAATTCTCTCTTACAAGGTTAGAAAGTAGACTCACCTCGTGTCGAAGAAAATGACTGTTGGGACATGCTTTAGTATTTTGGCCATAACTTTCGCTACAGATGTCCAAATTACGATTTCTTTACCTTTCTAGAAACTAGACACGAAGGGATACAACTTTCGTTTTTGAATCATCTCAAAAGTCCTTGTAGATCAAACGATATAAGCCTCCGAAGTCGGGCCAGTGCCCAGCCCTCCACCGCGGCCCGCGAAAAATGGACCGTGGCCGCGAAGACCTTACCGCGGTCCGCGAAATATGGACCGCGGACATGGTGGGAAGTTCAGAGACCTGTACTCTACTGTATTTTAAGCCTAAAAACATCCCGGGACCTACCCGAACCTCACCCGAGCCCTCGGAACCTCAAACCCAATGTACACACGACTGCAAAATCATCCTACGGACTTATTCGAGTAATGAACCCACCAAAATAACATCAAAAACAATGAATTAAACTCCAAAATCTATAGAATTTTCTCAAACTTCATATACTATTAAATTTTCCATTTTTGATCTGAAACTCGTCAAATCAAGTCTGTTTCACACCAAATTCTACAGACAACACATATTAACTATATCGAACCTATTACGGACGCCGGAACCTTAATACGGGCCCGTTATCACAGGTTTCACATCAAGGTTCATTTTCATAAGCCTTTATTATTTACAGAAAACAATTTTCTTTAAAAATTCATTTCTCGGACTTGGGTCCTCGGAATTCGATTCCGGGCATACGCCCAAGTCCCATAGTTTCCTACGGACCTTCCGAGATCGTCAGATCACGGATCCGGGTCCGTTCACCAAAAATGTTGACCAAAGTCAACTTTATTCAACTAATTATCATAAATTCAACTCTTTATCAAGTTTCTACATAAAGGCTTCCCGGCTACGCGCCCGGGCTGCGCACGCACATCGAGGTGAGATTGACGGAGGCTTTCGGGGCCTCAAAACACAGTCATAATTAAATTTACATAAGATGACCTTTTGGGTCATCACAGTTTACTCAAAATTCCAGTCTTACTCAATTTCCTCAACTTAAGGCTTCTGAACTGAGAATTTTCCTTTCAATTTAACTTGGAACCTCCTGAATTTCAACTCTGACAATACACACAAGTCACAATACCCGAAATGAAGTTGTTCATGACTCCCAACTGCTGAACGACACGCTGGATCTCAAAACGACCGGTCGGGTCGTTACATTTTACCTTTTGATTAGGTCTACTAACTAAGTGTGACTAATTCCTTATTGCCTAATTAGTTTACTAGAACTGACTAATCATTAAAATAGTAGTTAATTGAATTAATTGGTTTAAACAATTTTAAATAGTGTTTATCTAGCAATTGTAGTTAACTAGCTTAACTGAGTGATTAACTCTGATTTTAAGTGAAGTCGCAAATCAGCTAACTTGTTTTAAGTATTAAGTATAATCAACTCCTAATCAATTTATAACTACTTGATTAATCAACTTTAGGTGAATGACATAACCAAGGTCAGTAGTTAATTGGAGCCATTTGCATGTGAACCTTAGGCGTATTAATTTAGGCAGTCACTATTTTAGATAAACCTAGAACATACACAATTAGACTAAGGTAGCAATTGAGTGAACATATAACTTTGGCAAAGGAGAATGGAATAGAGAAAACTCAGAATTTAAACAAATAAACTAGAGTCGATTAAATCATGTGAAATCAGTAGACTATCCTAAACTTAAGTTACAGAATCTCCCTAATGACTAAACAAGAATCTCTATGAAACTTTACTGATTAATAACTCACAGTAGATTAGGAAGCTAGAGCTAATTTCAGCATTAGAACTATTATCTAAAGGTTTTGAGAAGAAACAGGCTAAAGAAAGAAGCAAACAAAACATGCAGCAATATCAAAATAATCGAATCATGTAAACTTCAAAACCGTATTCAATCATTTAAAGCATGGAACATATCAATTCACACACACCGAATTATAAACTAGAAACCCTAGGTTTTAGGAAGCTAAATCAGTGATAAATTGACGTTCAAACAAGTAAAATTAAGAAAGAACAAGGTTTCAAAGGGATACCCATCAGTTAGGAGGGATTTGGTCGTATTCTGACGGTTTGACGGAGTTTGGCCGGACTCTGGTGGGTTTGAAAATGGTCCAAACCCACATGAATCAATAGCTCTCATCAAGAGCTATTGACTCATGTAGGTTTGAGTCATTAACTGTCATTGAATCGGCCGGAAAGCAAGAACTAGGTTTTCTGAGTTCTCAGATTTAAAATCGGGGGATTTTGAGTGGTTTTCTAAGGAAACCAATGGCACGACGGGGCTGAGGAGATCACGGGGATTATTTGGTACTATTTTGGGGTCGATTGGAGAAGCTCCGCCGCTAGAGGCGATTTCCGGCCGGCGGAGTTAGGCCGGGGGGACAGTGGGACTACGGTGGGGACTGGCGGAGACCAACCAGTCTTAGAGAGAGGAAAGAGATGGAGGGGGAAGGGGTGTTAGACTTAGGGGAAATGGGGGGGGGGGGGGGGGGGTAACGTTTGGACATATTTATATTTTAGGGCCGGGAAGTTCCCAGCCGTTGGATCTATCTCGATCAACGGCTGGGATTTGTTTACCTATATTAAACGGGGTCGTTTGTGTAATGGAGGGGGACAGGTCGGGCATGGGTTATGGGGTTTGGGCTGGGTCGTTATGGGTAGTGTAGTGATGGTTTGGGCCTGGGTATTAGCTCAGGTCTGACTTTAGGCTTGTTTTCACTATTACTTAATTATTTTTAATTAAGATTAAACTTAAAAAATGTAACAATTAATTTTAAATTAATTTGGTCTAATTTATACACTGATTGGTCAACTAATTAAGGGTAAAAATATTTGATTTGATACTTCTAATCTTTTATAGAACAAATTCCACAATGGGTTAAAATAAAGTGATTAAATCCAAAATTTGAACATTTTAAACTAATTTACTATATTTTTGTTATTAGTTAAAATAATAATTACATTTATGCATCTAATTATGCCATTTTTAATTATTTATAAATTTAAAAGGGAAAATTACGATCACATAGCGCAAAGTTACGTCACGAATAACATTTAAATTCAATAAAAATCGTAGAACTAAATAATTTTATTGAATTTTGTGTAGGATTATATGGCGGGTAAAAATCACGCGCTCACATCCTTCGCTCTCGGACCCACTCGCGGGGTCATCATCATCAGAAAGAAAAGCTCTAGCCCCGTCCTCCAGCACCTTTGCATTCTTGATATCGTCGTGAGGTCAAATCCACGAGCATGTACCTCCTCAAGATTCTCTCTACGAGACTGGCACTTAGCATGCTCGGAAACGCAGGATAATCTAACCTGAGAAGCATCAGAAATTTCTTTTTCTCGAGCGTTAGCGGCTTCAGCGTTAGCTCGGTAGGAGGCCATGAGCGCCTCCGCCTTGGATGTGGCCTTTGCAAGCTCAGCGGCCAACCGAGTCTCGAGCTCTTCAATTTTCTTGGCTCGGGCCAATCTCTCCTCCTTCACACTTTGGATTTGACGCTCAACTGAAGATAGGTTGGCTCGAACTGTATCTTTCTTCGAGGCGAGACGGTCCATGTGCTGCTTCCACCCCAAAGTCTCTGCCTCTTTCATCAAGCTGCTCAATCTTTTCGGCCTTATGTTGAACCTCCAGATCGAAGTGTTAGTCACCAATATCAAGTTAATATATGTCGAGCTCCCCAAAAATTTACATTACCCGCTGGATGAGATCGGTCTAATCGTGATGAGCTCTTGCCAATTCGGCTCGAAGGTCCTTGATCTCCTTCTTTTTGCACATAGAGGAGTTTGAGGGCGTCTCTCTCCTCTTTGAGCCTTTTGAGATCGGCCTCACACTGGGTCAACTCAGCTCGAGATTTAGAATATTCTTCTCGTTGGAGCGCCATAGCCTATGCAGAAAGGAAGGAAATCAGATAGAAGGAAATAAAAGCAAACGCAAACATGATAATGAGGACGGAAACCTACTTGGTTCAGAAGTCGCTGAGCCTCATAAAAAATGATCGTAGCATCCAGGTCGGGAACGTCATCGATGCCCGTGAGGCAGCCACAGAATATGTCATCCCCTTCGTGAGTAATTCCCACATCAGGGGTCCCCATAGACTGAGCATCCTGAAATTGCCCTTTAGAAAATGTGGGGCCGAGCGGCAAATCTTCAATGTTAATCACCCTAAGTGAGTCACCTAGAGCACTCTCTAATTTTTGAAGGGCCTCAGAACTGGAACCTTCGGGCACGCCCGCCGGTTGTTCGTCATGGCGGGAGGCGTCATCAGCACCCGATGACTCGGGGACTTTGCTCGGACCATCTTCCGATATCTCATCGGACCGAAGATGAGCCTCCTCGACCATCACCGGCTCAGCTGTTTTTGAAGCTTCTATGATTCCCTTCTTTAGAGCCCCTCTTCTCTCTCCTCGTCTTCCTCTCGTAGTTTTTGGACTACATCAGCAGGCAGAACGGCGGGATCGGTCTTCGACTTTTGAGCCTTCCTCTTCCTAGGCTTTGGAGTATCAGGAGGCAAGGCACTTCTCCTCTTCTTATCTTTAGCCAGTTTCAGGACCTCCTCTTCCCCATGTGGAGGCGGCCTCATGACGGCTTTGTCTCCAAGACCTGTATGGGAGGAAATCAAGTTAAAATAAAGCATTTCACAAGAAAGCATCAAACACAGATAGAGGAACTTACCATGATTTTTGGCCTCCCATTGGCCCTCGGCCAAATCGCGCCACAAGCGCTCAGCATACGAACAAGTCGAGGCTAGTTGTCGAACCTAGCCTGCAAGCTTCGGGATTGCACCGAGAAACAAGGGGTCGCTACACCATAAGGAAGAATATATATGAGAAAGGGTAAAGGAAGAAAAACAATCATCAAACGCTATCGGTGGGTTTATACTTACGCTTCATGTTCCATTCTTCGGGGACTGTCATCTTCTCGGCCGGGATTAAGTCAGAAGTCCTGACTCGAACAAACCGGCCATCCATCCTCAATAATTTTCCTCGTCTATTCTCGAGAACATCACCTTTATGGACCGGCGCTGAAGCCTTATTAATCCACCTCGATAGAGACGAGGGTTGTATAGCCTAATGAGATGATCGAGGGTGAAAGACATCCCATCGACCTTGCTCGTGAAGAATCAGAGAAAAATAACAATACGCCAAAAAGAGGAGTGGATTTGGCCTAGGGTTATGTGGTATTGGCGGCAGAAGTCAATTATGACGGGATCAACGGGACCCAGTGTGAGAGGGTAAGTATACACACTTAAAACCCCTTTCACATGAGTGGTAATATCCTCCTCGGGGGTAGGAATTACCAATTCGTTGTTTTCCCAATGGCAATCTTTTTTCACCTGTTCAAGATCGCCTTCATATATTGAGCATATATATATCAGCATGGGCTTGCATCATCTAGGAACCGAAGAGGGTTTTTCGACTTTAAAGTCGGAAGTAAGTTCGCATGGCCCGAGAATGCACTCTTCGATACGTGGCTCCACCGGTGTTTTTTCACTGGCCGACCGCGATGAGGAGGACTTTTCCTTTTGAGGAATGGTTTTTGATGTTTTCGCCATTGTTATATGAGGTCCAAGAAAGAAGAAGTCGGAACTTGTGTTTTAAGGAGAGATTGGCGAACGGGAACCGGCAAAGTTGATGAGCTTGAAGGGAGTAAAAGATCTTTTGATGATTAGAAGAAGTTTTGAAAGCAAAGTTTGAGAAAATTATGAAGATGATCTATTCATAATTTATACTTTGACGGTTTGAAGACACTCGTGACCGACCATCAACTAGAACTAATCAATGATCTTCAGAACTATACAGACGCGACGCTTCAGTTGCTTACGTCACAAGGTTGACGTCATAATTGATCGAGGTATTAAATCGAAGTCTCAAGTTCGTTTCTTCTCGTTACACTCAAAAAAATAAGGGGACTATCTGTATATGGTCGAAATTGGGCCTAACTGATTTTATTGTTTGATCGAGGCAGGGGATTTGCCCCGAGGGTAGCCTCGTAATGGGTCGAACTCGAGATCGAAGATGAAACATCAAGCCTGAAGATCGAGGCCAGCTACAATTGAGACCAAGCATGACCGACTTGGAGTAAGGCATGATAATGGAATGGTGAGATATCCGTAACCGGTCGAAGATCACGGCTAAAATCCCATAACAGATAAAATCAAGAGCGCTTATTGGTGCCAATCATGGGATTTACTTTCGTAATTAGAATTTTTACTTATTTAGGATCCCTCTATTATATAAAGAGGGATCCCATTCACTTGTAACCATCATCATTATTTACTGATAAAAATACATACACTCGTTACTCACTTGCTATTTTACTCATTGTTCATTAGAGTTTCTCTATCACTTACTAATTTACCTCAAGGCTGTCTCAAATCGAGGTCGAGGTTTTTCTTGCATACTAGTTTGATTTATCTTATTGTCTAATTTATCCGTTTAATTCTTTGTTTATCAATTGGTATTGGATTGAACCACATATCCTTAAAACTACAATATAAGTTTAATTGTTACTCAATTTTTAGGGTAAACAAGTATTATGGCAATCGATGCCCGCAACTAGCTTCTTCTTGTGTGCGCATCGCCACGCACCACCACTTTGCCATCTCCATACTCGTCACGCCGAACCTGGACTCTGATACCAGTTTTTAGGTTAAACTAGCCCAAATATACTCTTAATATGGTGTGATATTGTCCGCTTTGGGCCAAGCCCGCACGGTTTTCCCCAAAAGGCCTCACACCATTAAGAAATTCTGTAAAAATTACACTTGGCGCCCTATTTGGTCGCCCCCATTTAACCTATACCCATATTTTTAAAGTTATTTAACCTATACCCTAATTTTGACAACTTCAGGCGTCTCCTTCTTCCTGTTACCTGTGCGCTCCTTTCTTCCTCCTTTCTTTTCTACTCTTTATTCTACTCTTCATTTTTTGTAATTTGTAGTATATTTTACTATTGATTTTCTCATAGTGACTGCCATTTTTATTGAAACAGCGTTTTAGAACTATTCTTCATCAATTTATAATTCATTGCCTGTATTTATTATATTTGCAATGAATTCAGCTAGTACGACTGTAGGACAAAAACATCAGCTTATTTAGTGTTGAATCTTTTACAAATGAACTAAATAACTTCAGCATCTTCTGCTGAAATTATTGAAAAAGCTTTATGACAAAACTAATGAATCCAGGAAAAAACTTCAGCTTATTTAGTGCTGAAGTTTTTACATATAAACTAAATAACTTCAGCATCTTCTGTTGAAGTTTATGAAAAAGCTTTATGACAAAACTAATGAATCCAGGACAAAACTTCAGCTTATTTAGTGTTGAAATTTTTACAAATGAACTAAATAACTTCAGCATCTTCTGCTGGAGTTTTTGAAAAAACTTTACAACAAAACTATTGAATCCAGGACAAACCTTCAGCTTATTTAGTGCTGAAGTTTTCACAAATGAACTAAATAACTTCAGCATCTTCTGCTGAAGTTTTTGAAAAAGCTTTATGACAAAACTTAATGAATCCAGGACAAAACTTCAGCTTATTTAGTGCTGAAGTTTTTACAGATGAACTAAATAACTTCAGCATCTTCTGCTGAAGTTTTTAAAAAAGCTTTACGACAAAACTATTGAATCCAGGACAAAACTTCAGCTAAAACATGCTTAAGTACAACAAATAGAGAACAAAACTTCAGCTAGTAGAATGCTTAAGTTCAGCAATTACAAACAACTTCAGGTCCATCTACTAGAATGCTGAAGTTTGTGTGATTGCCTTTGCTACTTCAGGTCCGTATGCCTGAAGTTTACGCGAAAAGTAGGTACCCTTACATAAAGTTTTGCAAAGCGGGTATAAGTTAAAATGTGACCCAAAAAGCGGGTATAGATGCAAATTGTAAGCTCCTTATGTGTAGGCTTTCACTCTTTTCAGCTGCCAATGTGGGAATTTGTTTGCATACCCAACACCTACTTTTCCAAAAATTATATTCTAAATTAAATCATTAGCACCACACGATGGAGGGACAAGTGGAAACCCCATAATCTGAGCTGCAAATCCCGTTATAATATTAAAGCATTACATTGGGTAATTAAAGGTAACTAACCATAATCACGTAACTTCTATTTACTTTTTTCTGCAACAGATAACCTTACAGATAATTAAAAATAACTATTAATAATCGGTGTGATCGTAATCTATATCTATCTATATCTATATCTATATTATTATAAAAGCACGAATAATTTATGCTAAATATTGAATGATAAAAATATCCTTAAAATATTGTTAGACTTTTATAACCTTAAATATTTGTATAATTTAAGGATATAACTGTAAATCACCTAAGGCTAGAATTCTATTCTGATTTAAACTCTACATATGTCGAGCAAAAGAGGAAAACGCGGGAAGGTGGAATACTTCTAGCCAAATTAAATTTGGATTCATCCTCCAATATTTATAAACAACTTGCTGCTACTCCATCTCCAATATCTTACAATGATAAAATATGCAAACCCAAAAAAAAAATAGCAGTATGATATACAAACTGATGTTTTATACGTCAATACCGCACAAGAGGGGGGTTGATTTGTGTGGTGTCCAATTTTCGAGTGCAATCTCTATAGAAGAACCAGGTTCTTCTAGGTGTTCCAACTTCTACAGTTTGCGGAAAAGTAATTGCAGAAATAAAAGAACACAACAATTTTACGTCGAAAACACCTGGCTCAAAAGGTGAAAAAACCACGACCTACTTCCCAGTAGTATTTTCCCAAACTCTTCACTATGACAATGAGCCAAACAGCATTTACAAAATAAACTCTTTTGTAAACCTAAGGACTAACTCTAATCCCTTTGTGGCAAACTAGCCTCTAGCTAATTGCGACAAACTCCAAGTTAACTCTAACTTGAATACTGTGTACCTATTACAATTGCTTCTAGATAAAGCTGAAAGATACAATTTGTAATCACCTACTACAAACAACTAGACTCAAAAGACAACAGATGGAACTGGTTCTTCGAGCTGGTTCAAGTAGCTTTTGAGTCGCACAAGGATTCTTCACATGAACTGCTTGCAAAATTGCTTTGGTAATTTTGCTTTCAATTCTTGTTTCACTTCTGTGTATGTGCGCAACTCTTCAGCAGGAATACTTCGACAATTTATAGAATCAGTAGTTGAGATGTTGATGTACAATTCTGATGCAACTCTTCCTTGGTGGAAGAGTTTTAGTCTATCTCAACTTCCTTGATCTTCCCTTATCTTGATTCTGTCCTACCTGAATACGAAGTCCATCTCCTTATCAATTTGCAACCTGGTTCGCTTAGGAGATAACCCTTTTTTCTTCAGAGATGATGTTTATCTCCTGCGCATGGACTCTTCTCGTGCCATCTAGTCTGCTTGTCTGTGTTTGCCCTGATGGACCTGGTTCAACTGTGTTGACATTTGTCATTCTTCAAAACCATGCAGTGACTTGATTCAACAGATTCCCCTTTTTTGATGATGACAAACTCTGTGCTTAAACCTGTAAATACTTCAATCCAACATAGACATTTTTTATAGCATTAAGCATTTATCATGGAGAAACCAGGTTCATTAGGTTATAAACATCACCGATCTTTGAAAAGCATATATTCCCCCTTTTGGAATCATTGAAAAGTTTCAAAATGATAAACTTAACAGATTTTAATAATTACTCATGGCCTTTGAGGCAACTGCAGGTGCAAATCATGAATTAATCATCAAAAGAAACCAAGAAATGTAAGCTATTTAAGAAACTGAGAAAAAAGTCAATAACATAATAGCAGAATTCATTGATTGGATAATTGATCAGGCACCATACACAAAAAGAAATAAAAACAGTCACAACCAAGAGCAAAAACAAAGAAAACAGAACAGAAACAGACAATCCCAAACTGGGTCATAGAGGGGTTTTTGGAGACACTAGACACCTAAGGTTGGGAAGGGGTAGGGGTTGGGTTCTTTGCTTGAAGAAAGGAGAGCATCTGTTGCAGTACACCCTCATTCTTCTCCTTTTGCTTAGCTAATTCAGCTTTGAGATCATCCCGCTCAGCTTCAACCTCTGTAAGGCGAGTCTTTAAACGAAGGATCTCAGCATCCTTGACCTCACCTTCATGCACAAGCGTCCTGACCTTGCTATTAACAGACATTTTCCTAGATGAACCAGGTTCATCCTCAGGAATATTCACAATGTAGTTACAGGTCAGTAGTGTGTTCTTCCCAAAGTGATCCTTAGCAGTCTCCATTTCAGCCTTCTTCACTGGCACCTTGAAGTGAGAAAGAACAACAGTTAAGATGAACCCATACGGTATAGCATGTGCCTTGGAGCCATTTACAACCATGTCCAGTAGTTGGATGATGAAGGATGGCCAATTAATCTGCCGACTACGGTACAGACATTCCATAAGAGTAAGATCCATGTAACTTACAATATGCCTTCGCTCTTGCCTGGGCAGTAAGCACTTGATGACAAACTCAAAGAATAGTTTGTGTTGTGGCTTCATCTCACTTTTGAAAACTAGCCTGGGTTCCATATCCTTCTCATTCTCACTGAAGAACCTTGTGATTTGAAGAGCTGAAGGGAGTCCATCCAAGCTTGGCCACCTCTGCCCGGTGTAGTCATCATATCCCTCAGAGGGAATACCAAGTATCTCGCCCAATTCTTTGGCATCAAAAGAGATCTCAACCCCTTGTACCCTAGTGGAAACCATTCCATCCTTGACTTATGCATTTGCCATGAATTCCACAAGCTCATTTCTTGCCAGCCTCCCGTCAAGATGAAGTACCAGGTCCTTCCAACCCTGCACATCCAAGGTGTCCACAAGAAAGATCATCCCAGATTCCTCAAGATCCCTGAACAGTTTTCCCTTCAAAATAGCATGTTTCCCAAAGTTCGTTAGCTTATCAGTTGTTTCCCCACCAGATTCATCTACTTCTTCTCCACTCCACTCAGCATCATCATTTATTTTAACCTTCTTTGGTTTAGACCTAGTTCACTTGGAAATGGTTGAAGGCTTGGCATACACAGAAGCTGACTTCTTTGAAGAAGTCTTGGCCTTCTTGGGCTTGGGTGTCTCAACTTCAACATGAGCCGGTTGTTCTTCTTGATGTACCAGGTCCATCTCATCATCATCAATATGAACTGCCTCAACAGGCTCGCCAACCTTTGCATTTCCTTTGGCAGCTTTCTTCTTTTTGCTCTCCCTCAGAGCTTTTTCCATATCTTCTTCACTTTGCCTGACAGTACTTCTAGTAGCACGACTCTTAGGGGCAGGAGCATCAGCAACTGAAGAGGCCTTTCTCTTCTTGGTTTGTGCTGGAGTATCAACTTTCTTGGATTTAGGGGTTCTCTTCTTCTTAGGTTTGTAGGTTTCCCCCAACTTTTTCATCAAGTCAGCCAGAGTTTCTTCAATAGATGAACCAGGTTCATCCACTGCATGTTGTAGACTCTCCAGTCCTGCTGCTACTTCTCCAGAGTTGCTTCCCCCTAAGTCCTTGACACCCTCCTCAGCGATCACAGGAGCGGGGCCACAGATAGCTAGTGTGGCACCTTCCTTCACAGTTCCCCTTTCAGAACTCCCTTCTCCCTCTCTCTCAAATTCTGTATTTTTCCCAACTTTCCTTCTCCTATCAGGTATTTCTACATCTACTACAGACCCAATCAGAACAAACCTATTTTCATCCATTTCAGGTTCAGACCTAGTTTCAGGGGTTGCTTTCTCAGTATTAGATGAACCTGTTGCTTCTTCCTCATTTGCAGATTTGAAAGACTCACTTGAATTTTTCAGAATCTTGAGCCTGGCTAGCCTGAAGTTTTTCATTCAATTTCTTGGAAAGAGAACCAGATGCAACTATTTTCCTGGCTAGCATTTTTACCCGACGTTTCCTGGGGGCTGGAGTAGGGCTTGGTGTAACGGCTGGAGCTGGTTGGGGTGAAGGAGTAGGTTCTGGAACTATAGAGTTTTGGGATTGTGAGGAGGAGTTGTGTTGTGATGGATAATTTGACCCAGTGTCTTCAAGAGCGACATTGTTTTCAGGGGTGGTTGATGAGGATGTGGCTGGGGGTGGTGTGGAAGACATGGTTATAAAGACTTGGAGAGAAGAAGATTTTGATCACATTGGTTGATAGGAATGATGGACTAGGTTCGACGGTTATGCTTTCTGAAGAAGAGAGAATGATGAATTAGAAAGGTAATGATGGTTATTTAAAGGTGTGGTTAATAAATGCACAACGGGCTTAATTCATGGTCAAGTGGAAGTCTAATCGGTGCAGGAGTGTCAGTAGATTAGACGGTTATGACTCCCTATAGTCTAGGCTAATTAAGCTTCGATTGGACTCTTTGGAACGGGTTCATTTTGGGATAAGTACTGATAATTTGAAATGAACCAAATATAGATAGAATCCTGCTCATGTGTGACTATAAATATTTCAATAAGTGTATAGTGATGAGCACGTACCTTGTCAGTCAGATGAACCAGGTTCATCGTGTTAGAGTCTCTAGTTTTGGCCTCAATTTACAAAAATAGAAAAACATCATTAGCAACCAAGGAGTCATATTAACACATGGCAAGAGAGTATGGCATTTAAGACATGAAACTGAGCAATGATTAATCTGGTTAGTTACCTATTTCTGTGTTTCTAGCCACAAAAAAAAATTCATGTTATAAAAAAATTCATTTTTGTTTTTCAATTAGGTGATCTTAATCATCCCTAATTCTAACATGTTTCTCTCAAAATGCTCCCTACTTAGTGCTTTAGTGAAGATATCTGTAATTTGTTTGTCAGTAGCACAAAACTCGATTGAGATCATTCTCTTTTCATAATTATCCCTTAGGAAATGGTGTCTGGCATCTATGTGCTTGGTTTTCTTACGATGAACCGAGTTCTTCGTCATACTAATGGCACTAGTATTGTCACAGAAAATAGGAATACATCCAACCTCTATACCAAAGTCCATGAGTTGTTGCTTGATCCATAGAACCTGAGCACAACATGAGGCTGCAGCCACATATTCAGCCTCAGCAGTAGACAAGGCTACTGAGTTTTGTTTCTTGGTGGCCCAAGATACAAGGCAAGAGCTCAAAAAGTGAGTCATACCTGAAGTACTTTTACTGTCAACCAGGAAACCTGCATAATCTGCATTAACATACCCTACAAGGTCGAAATTACTACCTTTAGGATACCAAAGGCATAAGTCAGTGGTGCCTTTCAAATATCTCAGGATTCTCTTCACTGTAGTTAGATGGGACTCCTTTGGATTTGCCTGAAATCTAGCACACAGCCCTACACTGAACACAATGTCAGGTCTGCTAGCAGTGAGATATAATAAAGACCCAATCATCCCTCTGTACAACTTTTGATCAATGGATGAACCAGGTTCATCCACATCTAATTTTGTAGCTGTGGCAATGGGGGTGTCTATTCCCTTTGAGTCTTCCATATTAAATCTTTTGAGCAATTCTTTCACATATTTTTGTTGATGGATCATTTTTCAGTTTGAGTTTTGCTTAATTTGCAAGCCTAGAAAGAAGTTTATCCCACCCATCATACTCATCTCAAACTCACTCCCCATAAGCTTGGCAAATTCCTTACTCAAGTTTTCAGAAGTTGCCCCAAATATGATACCATCTACATATACTTGCACTACCAGGAGATCCTTACCTTTTTCTTTTAAGAACAAGGTGCTATCAATTTTACCTCGTTTGTAGTCATGTTCTAGCAAGAATTTAGATAGCCGCTCATACCATTCTCTTGTTGCTTGCTTGAGTCCATACAAAGCCTTGTCAAGTTTATACACATGGTTAGGTGTCTCCTTGCTTTCAAATCCTGGAGGCTGTTTGAAAAATACTTCTTCCTTTAGGTAGCCATTGAGGAAAGCACTTTTTACATCCATCTGATGGAGAGTGAATTCCATGTGAGCAGCAAATGCTATAAGAAGTCGGGTTGCCTCCAGTCTTTCCACAGGAGCAAAGGTCTCATCATAGTCAATTCCCTCTTCTTGACAATATCCTTGGACAACCAGTCTAGCCTTGTTTCTTGTAACTGTTCCATCTTCATCGAGTTTGTTCCTGAAGACCCACTTTGTGCCAATCACTGATCTATCCAGTGGTCTGGGTACCAAGTGCCAAACTTGACTTCTTTCAAATTGATTTAGATCTTATTGTATGGCATTTACCCAGTCAACATCTTGTAAGGCTTCAACAATGTTTTTTTGTTCGATCAAAGATAGAAAGGCATCAAATGCACACAGATTTTTCAAGGAGGATCTGGTTTTGATTCCAGATGTCAAATCTGTTATGATGTTCTCAAGGGGGTGAGAACTTTGATATCTGTGTGGTTTGAGCACCAATTTTTCACGGCTTGATGATCCTATGGTGTCTTGTTGTTATGGAACAGGATCAGGGCCAAGTTCCAGTATAGTTTGTTGTTGAGTTCCCCCTGTCATGTTGCTTGGGTCAGTTGGACTTGGTCCATCACCTGTTCCATCTTCCATATTTACTCTAGTTTGTTCACTGCTTCTGAAAAGTCCAAGCTCCTTATCTTCTGGTTCCTGTCTCTTAGAGAGAGTGTTAGTTTCATCAAAAACAATATGCACACTTTCTCCTACACACATAGTTCTTTTATTATATACTTTATAAGTTTTGCTATGTGATGAATATCCCAAGAATACTCCCTCATCACTTCTGGGATCAAATTTACCTAGGGAGTCTTTGACGTTGTTGTGCACAAAGCACTTGCATCCAAAATCCCTAAGGTGGGATATGTTGGGATTTCTCCTTTTAAGTAATTCATAAGGAGTTTTTTCTACCAATGGTCTGGTCATGCATCTATTCATTATGTAGCATGTAGTGTTTATTGCTTCTGCCCAGAAGCTATGGGGTAGTTTGCTAGAAAGAAGCATGGTTCTAGCCATATCTTCAAGAGTTTTGTTCTTTCTTTCAACAACCCCATTTTGTTGTGGGGTTCTAGGGGCAGAGAAGTTGTGTTTTATGCCATGTTCATCACAGAATTCAGCAAACTTTATATTCTCAAATTCAGTACCATGATCAGATCTTATTGATGCTAGTTGATTTCCTAAATGTTTTTGAGTTTTTATAACAAATGAAGTAAACATATCAAATGCTTCATCTTTAGATGTCAGAAACAAGGTCCAAGTGAACCTTGAATAGTCATCAACTAGCACCATTACATATTTCTTACCACCTCTACTCAAAGTTCTCATAGGACCACATAGATCCATATGAACCAGTTCCAACGTCCTGGTGGTACTGACCATTTTCTTGCTTTTGAATGAGGATCTTACCTGCTTCCCCCTTGTACATGCCTCACAAACTTTGTCTTCCTTTAACTTAATGTTAGGAAGCCCTACCACTAAGTTCTTGGAGACTAATTTGTTAAGCTTATTTAGACTAGCATGACCAAGTCTTTTGTGCCAAAGGAGGGGATGACTGTCCAGCACACTTAAGCAAGTGAGTTCATTTTCTGATAGTGTGGACAGGTCTATGACATAGATGTTATTCACTCTTTTTCCCTGCAAAATAATCTTGTCAGTAAGTAAGTTAACCACAAAACATTTTGTGGAAGTGAATGCAACCAGGTTACCTCTGTCACACAATTGTGACACACTGATCAGGCTATATTTCAAGCCATCTATCAAGTACACATTCTCAATGGAACGTGTGTCATCCTTACCTACCTTACCAACCCCAATAATTTCACCTTTCTTTCCATTTCCAAAGGAGACATTTCCTCCTTTGAGGTTTTCAAGTGAAAGGAATTGTTCCTTGTTCCCTGTCATATGTTTTGAACAGCCGTTGTCTAGGTACCAAATTTGGCTGCTTCCTCTCACTTGAACCTACAAAAATAAATCAAGGGTTAGTCTTAGGGATCCAAACTATTATGGGTCCTTCTCTATGAGAGAAAGGATGAATCAAGCTTTTTCTGGCCCAATTTGGTAACCAATTTTTTGTTTCGTACAAAACTTTAATTTCTTTGACTGGCCTGCTCTTTTGCAGTACACTCAATTTTGCAGTGGCTAGTCTTACCACAATGGGTGCAAATTTTATTCTCCGGAAGAGTGAGATACTTGCTTTTGGGATCCCATTTGGGCATTTGACTCCCAAAGCCAAGTCCTCTTCTGTTGCTACTATGATTTTCTTGAAGCCATGTCAAGGCATCAGAGGATTTATTCCATTTGCAAGCTTGATCTAATTCATGTTTGACTTTTCCAAGTTCTTCTTTTAGTACCCTTATCTGTTCATCCTTAGTGTACATCTTATCTTTTAGTTTTTCCACATTTTCTTCTAACATGATTTGAGAATGATCAACAGTCTTTTTGCTAGTTCCTAGTTTTAGTTTTAAATTTTCAGATTTTAGCTCTAGGATCTTAGTTTCAAGTGGATGAACCTGGTTCTTCAAGGCAGTGTTTTTCTTTTCAGATTCACTTACTCTGACTTCCAGGTTCTTGCACTTTGCTTTTAACATTACACACTCTTTAGAAAGTTTTTCTTTCTCTTTGTTTGTCTCTTCGGAATCATCCATGAAATCAAGTAGCAACTTAGAGAGTTTTTCTTTAGATAGGAATTTTATCTTGTTTTTGAGATAGGATATACTTACCTCTGGTTCTTCAAATGATTCCTCATCTGATTCCCCAATTGCCATGAGTGGTTGTTCTTCATTCTCACCATCTTCTGATTCTTCATCTGAGCTTTTCCCCAAGCAGCAACCATAGCTTTTGTTGTGTCTTTCTTGGGTTGGACCAGTTCCTTCTTCCTGTTCCTTTGTTTGGATCTCTCCCTTTTCCATTCTACTTCCCACTGAAGACAATTCTTGATGTGGTGGCCATTTTTTCCAGATTTGTAGCATCCCTCGTTGGTTGGCCTTTTTGGAGATTTTGCTTTGTTGTAGTTTCCACCTCTTGAGATGCCCT
This sequence comes from Nicotiana undulata, assembly GCA_005239495.1. Lineage (NCBI taxonomy): Eukaryota > Viridiplantae > Streptophyta > Magnoliopsida > Solanales > Solanaceae > Nicotiana > Nicotiana undulata. The sequence goes on along the minus strand of MDKH01197106.1, from coordinate 8,229 downwards.
TTTTCCTTATGAGGAAGTTTCTGAATTCCTTAGTGATCATGGCCATCTCCTCTTCCTCCAGATCTGCTCCTTCAATGATTCTCAATGCTAGACTTATTTCCTTCTTAGGAGCATCCATTTTCATTGTCTGCCTTCTAAGTTCGTAGGAAGTGAGGTTTCCAATTAGCTCGTCCAACACAAGGGTTGCCATGTTTTTGGATTCCTGAATAGCAGTGATTTTGCTTTCCAAGGAAATTGGTAAGACCCTTGTCAGGATCTTCTCCACCATGTCCTCTTCAAGAATGATTCTTCCAAGAGACTTGAGTTCATTTGTCAGTGTTGTGAACCTCGTGTACATCTCTTGGATTGTCTCTCCTTCTTTCATAGTGAAGTTTTCATACTGGGAGTATAGTAGAGTACCTCTTGATCTTTTCACTTGAGGTGTTCCTTCGTGGGCTACTTGCAAGGTATCCCAAATTTTCTTGGTAGTGGTGCAGCTTTGAATCCTACTATACTCGTCTGGACCAAGTCCACAAACTAGCCACTTTTTGGCCTTAGCATTTTTCCCCCACTTCTTCAAATCCTCAGTAGTGCAGTCAGCTCTAGTCTTTGGCACATCTACTCCTTCAACAGTCTTTTTCATGGTGGCTAAAGGACTATCAGTGACTATGTCCCAGAGTTCATAATCTTCTCCAATCAAGTGATCATTCATCATGTTCTTCCACCAAGAGTAATACTGGCCATTGACGAGTGGTGGCCTTGCAGTTGATTGTCCTTCCCAGTTTCCAGGTGGTGCACTCATTTTGATCTTTTCCCAAGGTGTTAGCCTCTTCAAGGATAACCTACTCTGATACCAACTGATGTTTTATACGCCAATACCACACAAGAGGGGGGTGATTTGTGTGGTGTCCAATTTTCAAGTAAAGTCTCTATAGAAGAATCAGGTTCTTCTAGGTGTTCAACCTTCTACAGTTTGTAGAAAAGTAATTGCAGAAATAAAAGAACACATCAATTTTACGTGGAAAACACCTGGCTCAAAAGGTGAAAAAACCACGACCTACTTCCCAGTAGGATTTTCCCAAACTCTTCACTATGACAATGAGCCAAACAGCATTTACAAAATAAACTCTTTTGTAAACCTAAGGACTAACTCTAATCCCTTTGTGGCAAACTAGCCTCTAGCTAATTGCGACAAAATTCAAGTTAACTCGAACTTGAATATTGTGTACCTATTACAATTGCTTCTTGATAAAGCTGAAAGATACAATTTGTAATCACCTACTACAAACAACAAGACTCAAAAGACAACAGATGGAACTGGTTCTTTGAGCTGATTCAAGTAGCTTTTGAGTCGCACAAGGATTCTTCACATGAACTGCTTGCAAAATTGCTTTGGTAATTTGGCGTTCAATTCTTGTTTCACTTCTGTGTATGTGCGCAACTCTTCAGCAGGAATACTTCGACAATTTATAGAATCAGTAGTTGAGATGTTGATGTACAATTCTGCAACTCTTCCTTGGTGGAAGAGTTTTAGTCTATCTCAACTTCCTTGATCTTCCCTTATCTTGATTCTGTCCTACCTAAATACGTAGTCCATCTCCTTATCAATTTGCAACCTGGTTCGCTTAGGAGATAACCCTTTTTTCTTCAGATATGATGTTTATCTCCTGCGCATGGACTCTTCTCGTTCCATCTAGTCTGCTTGTCTGTGTTTGCCCTGATGGACCTGGTTCAACTGTGTTGACATTTGTCATTCTTCAAAACCATGCAGTGACTTGATTCAACACAAACCAAAAGAAACATCAAGTTGGCAGAGTTTTTATAAAAAGGGCTCATGTTTTAGATTTAGTGAATAAAGGTAATACATATAACTCTTTCATTGGTGAATTAATTTTAAGTTCTGCTCAATATTTTAAATTGCAGTCATGGACTTTTGTCATATTCTGTCGGTCCCGTTTTATATGTTGCATTCCACAAGTTGCATGTTGATAAGTCACCAGGGAATTGTGACGTCCCCTCCAGGGCCCGCACATCCTAAGGTATTGTTCCACCTTGGCCCAGCGTTCACCCCTCCGCAACTGCAGCCACTTGGGATCAAACCTGGCACCTAAGGCTTTTTGCACCCTCCTGTCTTTGGGGGTGAGCGAGGCGAGGATGCCCAAGATTTTATTGACATGTGCAGGGACAGGATGCACAACATGAGGATATTAGAGTCCCATGGAGTGGACTTCACTACCTTCCAGTTAGAGGGCAGGGCTAGCAGATGATCGAGGGTCATCGGTCGAGGAGCAGGGAACAGGGACAGCAGGATAAGAGAGCAAGATTTTTCGGAGATTTCAGAGGTGCCCCAGCTAAGGGCAGAGGTCAGTTTGGCAGGGGTCAGCCCAGCAGGCCCCCATATTCATCACCCCCACCACCTCCCCGAGGTGTTCCAGCGAGGCCTTATTTCAGCGCCATGCCAGAGTGTTCTTACCGCCCTCCAGCTACTCAGGGTTCAACCGGCGGGTATTCTGGTCATCAAGGATCCTACGGTCCTTATTTTAGTGCTATGCCAAAGAGTACACATCGCTCTCCAGCTATTCAGGGTTCCTCTTCGGGACAACAGGCTATGATGCCGGCAGGTTGTTATGAGTGTGGGTATCCAGGTCACATGAAGAGGTTTTGTCTCAGGCTTCGGGGCAAAGCAGTGCAGCAGGGTTATCAGCCTACATTCTCAGCACCAGCGGTTCGTCAACCTAGAGGTGGAGGACAGGCTGGTAGAGGTCATCCCAGAGGTGGAGGCCAGGCAGGGGGAGCTCAGCCAGCACCTATTCATTCCACCGGAGGTCAGTCATCCGGTGCTCCAACCAGGTTCTATGATATTCCGGCCCGATCAGATGTAGTTGCCTCAGATGCCGTGATCACAAGTACTATTTCAGTATGTGGTAGAGAGTCATCAGTGTTATTTGACCCAGGATCCACTTATTCATATGTGTCAGCCTTATTTGATTGTTTCTTGGATGTTCCTCGCGAGTCTTTGGGTACTCCTATTTATGTGTCCACTCCCGTGGGCGATTCTGTGGTGGTAGACCGGATTTATCGGTCCTGTGTGGTTATATTTTGTGGATTCGAGACTCGGGCGGACCTCCTATTGCTCGACATGGTTGATTTCGAGGTTATTCTGGGCATGGATTGGCTATCTCCTTATCATGCCATCTTAGATTTCCATGCCAAGACAGTTACTCTAGCCATGCCCGAGTTGCCTAGGTTGGAGTGGAGAGGTTCCTCAGTTAGTGCAGCCAGTCAGGTTATTTCCTTCCTGAAAGCTTAACATATGGTCGAGAAAGGTTGTCTGGCCTATCTTGCTTATGTGCGGTACACCACAACCGAGTCTCCGACGATTGATTCAGTGCCGGTGGTTCGAGAGTTTGCTGATGTATTTCCTTCAGACCTACCGGGCATTCCTCCGGATCGTGATATTGATTTCTGTATTGATGTAGCTACAGGCACTCAGCCTATTTCCATTCCCCCGTACCGTATGGCTCCGAAGGAGTTGAAGGAGAAGCTTGAGGAGTTGTTGGCTAAGGGGTTTATCCGACCGAGTGTATCGTCGTGGGGTGCTCCAGTGCTATTTGTAAAGAAGAAGGATGGGTCTATGCAGATGTGTATTGACTACCTCCAGTTGAACAAGGTCATCATCAAGAACAAGTATCCATTGCCGCGTATCGATGATTTGTTTGACCGGTTGCAGGGTGCTCGGGTGTTTTTTAAGATCGACTTGAGATCGGGGTACCACCAGTTGAAGATTCGGGACTCGGATGTTCCGAAGACTGCTTTTCGTACGAGATATGGCCATTATGAGTTCCTGGTGATGTCCTTTGCCTTTACTAAAGCCCCAGCAGTATTTATGGACTTGATGAACAGGGTGTTCCGGCCGTATATTGATTCTTTTGTCATTGTCTTCATTGATGACATTCTGATTTACTCACGTAGCCTGGGCGAGCACGAGCAGCATTTGAGAGTTGTGCTCCAGACTTTGCGAGAACAGAAGCTATATGCTAAGTTCTCCAAGTGTGAGTTCTGGTTAGATTTCGTGGCATTCTTGGGACACGTGGAGGGTATAAAGGTGGATCCTAAGAAGATTGAGGCAGTCCAGAGTTGGCCACGTCCTACTTCAGCTACAGAAATCAGGAGTTTCTTGGGTCTAGCAGGCTACTACCGGCAATTTGTGGAGGGATTTTCATCCATTGCAGCCCCACTGACTAAATTGACTCAGAAGAATGCCCCGTTCCGATGGTCCGACGAGTGTGAGGTGAGCTTTCAGAAGCTCAAGACAGCATTGACCTCAGCACCAGTTCTAGTATTGCCTTCTGGTTCTGGGATGTATATTGTATATTGCGACGCTTCACGTGTTGGCTTGGGGTGTGTGCTGATGCAGGAGGGGAGAGTTATTGCTTATTCTTCGCGCCAGCTGAAGGTTCATGAGAAGAATTACCCTTTGCACGACTTGGAGTTGGCGGCGATTGTTCATGCTCTTAAGATTTGGAGGCACTACTTGTATGGGGTGTCCTGTGAGGTTTATACAGACCACCGCAGCTTGCAGCACTTGTTCAAGCAGGGGGATCTTAATTTGAGGCAGCGTAGATTGATTGAGTTTTTTAAGGATTATGACATCACCATTCTTTATCACCCGGGCAAGGCAAATGTGGTAGCATATGCCTTGAGCAGGAAGGCGGAGAGTATGGGTAGTTTGGCTTACATTGCAGCGAAGGAGAGACCCCTAGCTTTGGACATTCAGTCCTTGGCTAATCGTCTGGTGAGGTTGGACCTTTCAGAGCCTCGCCGAGTTCTCGCATATGTGGTTGCTCAGTCCTCGTTATTGGGAGAGATTAAGGCCCAGCAGTTTGATGATCCGTGTTTGGCAGAGCTACGAGAGACAGTGGTTCAGGGTGGTGCCAAGGAGGTTGCTATGGGTGAGGATGGTGTTCTGAGACTTCAGGGTCGTTTGTGTGTTTCTAATGTTAATGGCCTGAGGGAAAGGATTCTAGAGGAGGCTCACAGTTCACGGTATTCTATTTATCCTGGTGCTATGAAGATGTATCGTGACTTGAAGCAGCATTTCTGGTGGAGGCGGATGAAGAACGACATAATGGAGTACGTGGCTAGATGTCTTAATTGCCAGCAGGTCAAGTATGAGCACCAGAGGTCAGGAGGCCTACTTCAGAAGATGCCCATTCCTGAATGGAAATGGGAACGCATCACCATGGACTTCGTGGTTGGGTTACCTCGGACTTTGCGGAAGGTTGACGCGGTTTGGATCATTATGGATAGATTGACCAAATTGGCGCATTTCATTCCAGTGGCTACTACTTATACTTCTGAGAGGTTAGCCCAGATTTACATTCGGGAGATAGTCCGGTTGCACGGTGTTCCGATGTCCATTATATCATATGAGGTCCTCAGTTCACCTCGCACTTCTGGAGAGCATTGCATAGTGAGTTGGGCACCCAGACAAATCTCATCACGGCATTTCACCCTCAGACTGATGGTCAGTCAGAGCGGACAGTTAAGATATTCGAGGACATGCTCAGGGCATGTGTGATTGACTTCGGAGGTCAGTGGGACCAGTTTTTGCCTTTGGCCGAGTTTGCTTACAATAATAGTTATCAGTCCAGCATCGAGATGGCTTCATTTGAGGCTTTATATGGTCGGAGATGTCGTTCCCCTATCGGGTGGTTTGAGCCTAGCGAGGCTAAGTTATATGGCACCGACATGGTAAAGGATGCTTTAGAGAAGGTGAAGTTGATTCAGGAGAGGCTTCGCACAACACAGTCTAGACAGAAGAGTTACGCGGATCAGAAGGCGTGTGATGTATCATTTATGGAGGGAGACAAGGTCCTGTTGAAAGTCTCGTCGATGAAGGTTATTATGAGGTTCGGGAAAAAGGGCAAGCTGAGCCCAAGGTTTATAGGCTCTTTTGAGGTATAGAGGCGGATCGGAGAGGTTGCTTATTAGCTTGCTTTACCTCCCAGTTTATCAGGAGTTCATCCGACCTTTCATGTATCCATGCTACGGAGGTACCACGCCGACTTCTCTCACGTGGTTGATTTCAACACCATTCAGTTGGATGAGAGGTTGGGCTACGAGGAGGAGCCAGTTGCTATTATTGACAGACAGGATCGCCAGTTGAGGTCCAAGAGAGTTTCTGCCGTAAAGGTCCAGTGGAGGGGCCAACCAGTCGAGGAGGCAACTTGGGAGTCCGAGGAGGACATGCGGAGCAGATATCCACACTTATTCAGCACCCCAGGTATGATTCTAGACCCGTTCAAGGACGAGCGTTTGTTTAAGAGGTAGAGAATGTAATGACCCAACCGGTCGTTTTGCGTTATAGGACCCCGTTCCCCTAAATGAGACTTCCCGTAGTGGCTTTTTATGATTTATGACCTGTGGGGACGGGTGGTTCGGGATTTGGAAAAGTTTGGAATGGTATAGGAACACTTAGTACCTTAAGGTTGGTATTTAAGGCCAAGTTTGACTTCGGTCAACGTTTTGGGTAAACGACCTCGGAATTGAGTTTCGACGGTTCCGGTAGCTTCGTATGATGATTTCAGACTAGTGCGTATGTCCGGAATGGGTTTTGGATGACCCGAGAGCATTTCGGCGCCTAAGAGTGAAATATGATTCCTTAAGTTTAAGAATTGAGGTTTGGAACGTGTTTTGTGTTACGAGGTCCAAACGGAATTCCGAGACCGGGAATATTCCATTATGTCATTTATAACTTGCTCGCAAAATTTGGTGTCATTTCGAGTAGTATAGGTCGGTTCGACACGTTGTTAGCGAATTCTAGAATTTAAAGTTCAAAGTTTGATTCAATTTGGTTTTGGGGTCGGATTCTTAGTTTCGTTGTTGTTTTTCACGTTCCGAAAATCCGAGCAAGTCCGTATCATGAATACAGACTTGCCAGTATCTTTGGACGGGGTCCCGAGGGGATCGGGTGAGTTTTGGACCCCTCGGAGCTAAATGCAAAACACCAGATTTTCACAATCTGGTTTCCTTCTATGCGATCGCGGGTGCACTCACGCGTTCGCATAGAAGGAGTTGGCAGGGGTGGTATGTTACATCCCGCATTTTTTTACGTTAAAATTTCTTCGTGGGTTAATCGACGTAAGTTCGGGAGTGAGATTATTCTGGGATTATAAGTATTGTGCTACTTCAAATAAGTGATAATTAAATTCGTGACGGTAAAAGGGTAAGCGAATTAAAGAAAACAAGTTTCGTTGAAGGTTGCCGATTTAGCATAAAATACAGGTCGAGCGATAAGACCCGATATTTATGGACTAGTATCATACAAGGTACCATATGACCGCGATAGTATGATAAGGTATATTAAAAATAAGTAGAATTAAGTAATTTGAGATAATTCTTAATTATACGGATAATTGGTTAATTACCGGATAACGGAACATTACCTAATTAACTAAGAAGTTGGATAGAGATTAAGATTCCCACCCCAATCTCACGTGGCATCAAGCCATATATTATACAAATGACTCTTAGTCATATTACCTTAGGTGGCCATTTAAAGTGATGTACATAAGACAACAAGATATTGACGTGTAGAACATTTAAGCTTTGCTTCACTTGGACATTGAAATAATTAAGTGAGTTGGAGTTGATGGATTCCCACTGAGTATTGTAGCTAGGATTCATTCCTAGAATCACCAGATTTCCTTTAGACCCTTATTGCAACATGCTTATTGCGTTGCATTAAATGATAGTCTAGATGAAATAACCTTACTGATTCTTAATGATCTAGTCCTACTAAAGTGTGCTCTATCTTAAGGCAACACAAGTAAGTTTCAAGAGGTTGCTGAATAAAACTACAGCAGTAGCTAAATGGAATTGTTGGGAAATAATGTAAAGTGCATTACCATCTAGATAGTAGGAATGCAGTAGCACTAACGGAAAGAATTTGTCACTGTCTTAATAATTCCATGTGAAGCAGCTAGTGAGCTCTAAACGGTTTCCTGAAATGCATTACGCTGCTCAATGAAATACACGGTGTATTTAACTTTATGCATTCTTTTGGAGGGATTGTCAAGAGAATCGGCTTAGGTATGTTAAGGCTATCCCTTCTTTCTTTTGGCATGGTCCAAATTATATTGAAGAAACGAGCAAATACATTATTTCTATAAATTACTCTATTCGTAAAAATAGTAGGGGTGTCTATATTCTTGATTCCCCATGAGAATTATTATTATTTTCTGTTCA
>ML265735.1:2218-23793 GCA_005239495.1 Nicotiana undulata | reverse complement strand
TTGACCACAACTCCGGTATTAGTGTTGCCTACTGGTTCGGGTTCCTATACGGTTTATTGTGATGCTTCTATAGTTGGCTTGGGAGCAGTGTTGTTGTAGGACGGTAGGGTGATTGCCTACGCGTCGAGGAAGTTGAAGGTGCACGAGAAGAAGTACCCAGTGCACGATCTTGAGTTAGCTGCCATTGTCCATGCCTTGAAAATTTGGTGACATTATCTGTATGGAGTGTAGTGTGAGATTTTCACCGATCATCATAGCCTACAGTATCTGCTAAGGCAGAAGGACTTGAATTTGCGACAGAGGAGATGGTTGGAGCTTCTCAAGGATTATGACTTGACCATTTTGTATCATCCAGGGAAGGCCAATGTGGTGGCGGATGCCTTGAGTCGTAGAGCCGAGAGTTTGGGAAGCCTAGACTATCTTTCAGCAGCAGCGCGACCTTTAGACCTTAATGTTCAGGCTTTAGCGGGTCAGTTAGTAAGATTGGATTTGTCAGACCCTCCACGGGTGGTAGCTAGCATGTCTTCTCGATCTTCTTTATTTGATCAGATTAAGGCGAGACAATATGATGACCGACACTTATTAGTTCTTCAGGATAGAGTTCGTCGGGGTGATTCCAGAGATGTAACTATTGGTGATGATGGAGTTATGAGGATGCAGGGCCGTATTTGCGTGCCCAACGTGGATGGTATTCGAGAGTTGATATTAGCAGAGGCTCACAGTTTGCGATATTCTATACATCCAGTTGCCGCGAAGATGTATCAGGATCTGAAACAGCAGTATTGGTGGAGACGGATGAAGAGAGATATTGTTGAGTATGTAGCACAGTGTCTCAACTGCGAGCAGGTCAAGTATGAGCACTAGAGACCAGGTGGTTTGCTTCAGAGGTTAGATATTCCAGAGTGGAAATGGGAGAGGATTACTTTGGACTTTGTAGTTGGGCTTCCATGGACTTCGAACAATTTTGATGCTATTTGGGTCATTGTGGATAAATTGACCAAGTCCGCGCACTTCATTACTGTCTGTACTACTTATACTTCAGAGCAGTTAGCTGGTATTTACATTAAGGAGATTGTCCGGTTGCATGGAGTTTCGGTTTCTATTATTTCTGATAGAGGTACTCAGTTCACATCTCAGTATTGGAGAGCCGTACAGAAAGGTATGGGTTTTGATGTAGAGTTGAGCACTGCATTTCACCCTCAGACCGACGGGCAGTCGAAACGGACTATTAAGATATTGGAAGATATGTTACGGGCTTGTGTGATTGATTTTGTTTGTTCATGGGACCAGTTTCTGCCATTAGCGGAGTTTGCATATAATAACATCTATCAGTCCAGTATTCAGATGGCCCCGTATGAGGCTTTATATGGTAGGAGGTGTAGATCTCTGGTTGGCTGGTTCGAGCCCGGTAAGGCTAAGTTATTGGGCACAAATTTGATTCAGGATGCGTTTGAGAATGTGAAGTTGATTCAGGAGAGACTTCGCACGGCGCAATCTAGACAGAAGAGTTATGCGGACCGGAAGGTTCGGTATGTATCATTTATGGAAGGTGAGTAGGTACTTCTCAAAGTGTCACCCATGAAGGGTGTTATGAGGTTCGGAAAGAGAGGAAAGCTGAATCCTCGGTTTATTGGTCCTTTTGAGGTGCTTCAAAAGGTTGGAGAGGTGGCATATAGACTTTCTTTGCCACCCAGCTTGTCGAGTGTTCATTCGGTGTTTCATGTGTCGATGCTCAGGAAATATGTTGNAGAAGGTTGGAGAGGTGGCTTATAGACTTGCTTTGCCACCCAGCTTGTCGAGTGTTCATTCGGTGTTTCATGTGTCGATGCTCAGGAAATATGTTGGTGATCCATCTCATGTGTTAGACTTCATAACAGTTCAGCTCGAGGGTGATATGTCATACGAGGTTGAGCCAGTAGCTATTTTAGCTCGTGAGGTTAGAAAGCTGAGATCTAAGGAGATAGAATCAGTAAAGGTGCAGTGGAGAGGTCAGCCAGTAGAGGAGGCTACTTGGGAGACCGAGCGGGAGATGCAGAGCAAATATCCTCATTTCTTTGAGACTCCAGGTATGTCTCTAGACTCGTTCAAGGAAGAACGTTTGTTTAAGAGGGGGAGAATGTAACGACCCGGTCTGTCGTTAAGAAAAACCTGCATTATAAATGTTGTTATTGACTTATTATAGATTGGTTATTCTGTTATTAATGTGTTAGAGTCGATAGGCTTGGAATCGGAATGGTTAAATGGGAATTCAGGCACTTAGTCCTTAAGAATAGCCTTAAAATGGGAAAAGTCAATTGAGAGTTGACTTATTGGTAAACGACCTCGGAATGCGAATTTTATGGCTCGGATAGCTTTGTTAGGTGATTTGGGACCTAGGAGTATGTTCAGAATACTTTTGTGATGTCCGGTGTAGAATTAGGCTTGAATTGGCGAAAGTTAATTTTTGGCGAATGCGGTCGGCAGTGGAAAATAGCCTATCGGGGTCGGAATGGAATTCCGACAGTTGTAACAGGTTTGTAATGTTATTTTGGACTTGTCTGCAAAATTTCAGGTCAATCGGAGTTGTTTTGAATAGTTTCGGCATCGTTGGTGCATTTTAGAAATATCAAAGTTCTTAGGCTTGAATTCGATGTAAAATTTGGTGTTTTGATGTTAGTTTTGGTGTTTTGAGAGTGCAAATATATTTGAATGATCATATGAGAGGTGTTGGTATGTTTGGTTGGGGTCCCGAGGGGCTCGGGATTTATTTCGTGTAATTAACGGGCATTTTTGGACTTAGAGCAATTGCTGGTTTTCTGGTGCCAGTGCAGCAGATTATTACTCTATGCGATTGCGTGAAGAGAGCCGCGATCGCATAGAGAATTTTGAGAGGGGCAAGAATTTACACTCTGCAATCGCATAGGTGTGCCCGCGATCGCAGAGGTCTAGCAGGTAACCCATTGCGGTCGCGTGATGAAGAGTGCGATCGCGTAGGTTTGTTATTGGCGCGTGGGGTCGTTGGTCAAACGCATTGTGCGATCGCGTGCCTGGAGCTGCGATGGCGGAGGTCGAAGTGAGGACACGATGCGATCGCAGGGGAAAAGCTGCGATCATGGAGAACAATTAACTAGGTAGTATTTAAATATTTCCTCCACGACCTAAACCCCTTTTTACACCATTGTTTTACGGAAAAGAGCTCTTGGGGGTGATTTTGAAGAGGGAAATCCTTGTTCTTCATTGAGGTAAGTGTTCTAGTCATTAAAACTCGATTATGGGTGATTATAGACCATAATCCCAGCCTTTAATTCATGAAAAACAGTAGAAAAATAGGATTTTGGGGCATGAGATTATGAGACCTTCAAGGATCGATTTGAGGGGTCAAACGGACTCCGCTTTTGGTGTTCTTTATATGTACGGACTCGTGGGAAGATGAAGAACACTTTTCTATAAGAATTTATGAGTTCTGGTATGGGGGCCAGGGGGTAGGATTTTTACCGGTTTCAGATTTTTGTGTTAAATTCGACATTTTTCAATTGGAATTCGTTCCTTAAGCATATATTGATGATTAAAATCTGAACTTGGTAGATTTGGAGCCTTCGAAGGTTGATTCGAGAGGCAAGCGTGTTGCGAAATAGTTTTCGGGCTAGTTTGAGGTAAGTAATGTCTTTAACTCCTGTCCCGAGGGTATGAAACCCCGGACTATGCACCCTTTCATGGGTTTTGAAATGAAAAGGTGGAAACTTTTGAAACATCTTTCCTACTTAGGTGACTATTGAGTAGCGAAACCGATTTTTAAGCCTTTTCTTAATTAGTATGTATACATTATGATATGTTTTGGGCTATATGCCGTGTTTGGGGCCTAGTGCCGACTTGTTTACCCTTCGGGGGTTATGTTTTACTATTTTCATCACTGATACGTTATAATTTTTCACTCAGTCTTTTTTCGTGAAATTGTGGTGAGAATTGATTATGGCCCGAGGGGCAGTTTTATGAAGATTTTTACTGAGTTTTCAGACTATGATTTACTTCGTTTTCAAGCTGGTTTTACTGAGAAATTTTATTCAGATATACTGATATTGCACTTGTTTTCAAGGGATTTCTGAAAACTGATTTCGAACTTATAATTGATGAATGTTATATGGTGACTTGGTGTTTCATTGGTTTTGTGAAATTGTGTATCTGTTTTGTGTGTTTATATTACTCAGACTGTGATTTATTTTTATTACTACGTAGTTGGCGTACTCATAAAGACTCCATGTGCCTCTGTGCACAGATCCAGGTACTAGCTCGCTGCAGTAGCTTACGTAGGTTCGATATCAGCATTTACGGGATTTTCGAGGTAGCTGTCCAGCGTCCACAACTTCTCCATTTCCCTTCCTTATTTAATATTAGCATTTGATTCAGAGACATATATTATTGTTTTAGCAGATTTAGATTTATTTATTCTTAGATGCTCATGACTTTGACTCCAGTTCTTGGGAGGTTGGCTAGGCTGCTATTGGGACGCTAATATGTATTTATATTATATATGCTATGGTTGCATGCTTATTATTTAATTGTGAGATGTTATAATTGAATAAACGCGTAGTAAGGTGATGGTTGGCTAGCCTAATTCTACGATAGGCGCCATCACGGCCTGTTAGGATTTGGGGTTGTGACAGTGTCCGAGCATTTGGTATGAGTTCCTTTCTTGATCATATTTGAATTGATTATTGTAATGTGTTGAGGCGTAAGATTCTGTTCTCTGATTGTCTTAGTTGTTTACCATGTCACCATGTTACTCGAAATTGTGAAATATGATTCTTTATGCTTATCCTATCATGTGCAATAGTGCTACTAAATGAATGAAAATGGTAACGAACTCAATTGTTAAATGTATCCAAGTGCCAAAGGCTATGTAGTAAATGATGGAAAAGAAATGTGAATTGATTTAATTAAGTTAAATGGTTATAGCATACCTTACATGTCTCACTGTTTTTGTAAAGGTAATTGTTCCCCTTGATTTCACATGGTTATGGCATACCTTATATGTCACATCTCTCTTTTACCTATGTTGTTACGCTTTGAGGTATAGACGGGGCCTTGTCGCCGGCAGGGTCACTTTGTCTTTTCCATCTTTAGAGGATCCGTAGACAGATTGTGGGTGGTGTCGGGTATTAACGATTTGAACTAGAAATGTTGTTATTTGGCATAATGTTTCCTTCGTATATGTTTATTGTAATATACTGGATATTATGGTTGAAAATACTAATGAAAACAAAAATTAAAGTTTATGAAGATATTGTAAAGTATGATTGATAGAATTTATCTTTATTCATTGAAAATTACTTTGGGTATACTCGGTTGAGCGCCGGTCGCGCCCCTCAGTTTTCAAGCGTGACAATCAAGGAATATATGCATATGAATAAGAAATAACCATGCATGGGTGTATGCATGTGTACAAGGGGTTATCCCTATGTAGGATATATGCCTATATGTATGTATGACCACGGCACCTAGAAGTAATACATCATATAATAATCATCACGATCAAGTAAGCATCAAAGCTAAAGTATAGATAAGCTAGAACACACAACCAAACAAGGCATAAATTAATCAAGTATATCAATGATCTCAAAAATAGTTTATCATGCTCGAGATAAGGTATCATACATAGTCAATTAATTGAGTAAAACATAGAGCAACAAGAACACACAACCAAAAAAGGCATATAGTAGTCTAAAAACTACCCCGAACATGAATAGTCCTGAAACATAAATATACACTCATCACCTCGCATAAATTTCACCCCCACTAAGTAAACAATACCACTTATTAGGAAATATTTCCTCTACCAAAGCTAGCCCAAATTTCATTTCATAGAGAAATCACCTCCAACCGGCTCGATTCTTACAAAAAATCATCCAAGGAAGTCAACCAACACCATAGAAAGTAGTCTCAATTAAAAAACTTTGATCTTTAAGAACTCCAAAAAAGTCAACAAAAGTCAACTCGGGTCTACGTATCTGAAACCAATGCCAAATCTCGATGATCCATAATTGTTATGTCCAAATATTTGATTATATTCCAAAATCGAGTCCATTGTCATATCTGTGTATGGACTAATGGAAAGTGGAGTTGGAATGCCATGCAGATCGCCTATGAAGGCATGAATAAAGTCAAATAGTTAAAGATCGATATGTTTACCAGGCAATATGAACTTTTTTAGAAGAAAGAGGGGGAAACTATAAAGGATGTGAATACTCGACTTACTTCAATCATTAATGAACTAATCTATCTTGGAGAAGTTATCCCAATGCACAATGTAGTAAGAATGATCTTGAGTAAAATGCCATCTTCCTGGAATTGCAAGGTCAATGCGATCATTGAATCAAGGAATCTGAATACAATGGCTAAGGATAACCTTATCAGATATATGTTGACATACGGTCTAAAGTTGAATCAAGATTGACAAATGACTGAAACTTGTACAAATAAGAACCAGGTTCTCAAGGCCATTGAAATGCTGAAAACTGATGATGATGATGATAATGATGATATAACACTACTGACCGTAGGTTTCAAAAGATGATTAGAAAAGATGATTTCCAGAAAAGAGTAGAACCTCCAAATCGAAGGCTCTTTAGAAGAGTAAGTCAGATGTGTGTTACAAGTGTGGAAACCTTGATCGCTTTATTAAAGATTGTCTAGTGTGGGATATTGATTAAAATGGAATAACTATGATAAAGTGAAAGAAAAGAATAATAACCAAGCCCTTGATCAAAATATGCAGAAGAGTACAATGGATGAGATTGCGAGAACGACACTAGCTACCATGAAAAATACCTCTAGTAGCAAATCTGACGATGAAAGTGAGGTGGAAGATCAAATTATGATGGCATAGATGACCCCAACTTAGATAATAAAAGCATCATTTCATTGACGGGAAATTCAGATTAAGAAGTGGAAGACGATCAAGAGAAATTAGGTTTTTTAATCTTATAGAAAAGGGTCATACTTACACTAAGAAGAAACTATTTTTTCGGTCTAAGGTCATGATTGATGTATATCATAGTCTCTATGCTGAAAAGGAATAACTTATAGATAAATGTTCTTCTCTTAAGTTTGATAACAAATTCCTAGAGTTAAGTAAAGAAAGCCTAGAAAGAATTTTTAGATATATGAAGGACCGGGTTCTTACTTTAGATAATGAAAACTCAATTTTAGAGATTGAGAATAAATTTTTTCTTGATGCACCCACTAATGCAAAGAGTTCTTACTTTAGATAAGGAAACTTAGAGAATGAATTGAAAAGGCTAAAGAATAATATTTGTACTGAACATGAAAAAAATAGGTTGCTTTAGGAGAATCTGGACAAGACTAAGTATAAACGAGAAAGAACTTTGAAGTTGAACAAGTTCTCAAAGATATTAACCACTTTGCATGAAAATCACATTATCAATAGGATATGACTAGGGCATAAAAAGGTTTAGACCTCATATAATCCCAAAAGTAAGTATGTTCATGTCCATGGAAATCATATTTGCACACACTATGGTAAAAATGATCACTTTAAATATTCATGCAAGTATAAGTTACAAGAAACCCAAAAGAATATCAAGTATGTTGAGAAAAGGAAAATTAATAAACATGGTTTTTTCACTGAAAAGTCCAAGACTTTCAAGTTTGGCTGAACAGAATGTGATTTATCCTTTTACTTAAAGAAAGGGACACAAGCTTGTCAGGGTTCCTAGATCTAACACCTAATCTATTTTTCAAGCTAAGGTGAGAGGGAGAAACCAATTGTGATACTCTATTTTATAAAATGGTTTCGCGAGTCATATAACTGGATAAAATAAATTTCCTTTTACTGACAACCTTTAAAGAAAGATAAGTTCAATTGTATATGTCAGGTTGGTAAGTCACACTCGCAAAATATGTCATTGCATTTTCATGAGTATAAGAGCATTGTAATATTATGTACAAAAATATTTACAAAGTTAATATTATTTCCCTTTAAGGGAATAAACTAAAGTGACTTAATGTTTTATACAATGACTTTTTATTGTAACATAAGTGTCTAGGACATGCAAGCTTCTCATTGCTGAACGAAATGGTGACAAAGAATTTGGTTCTTGGTCTACCAAATTTCAGGTTCAAGGATGATAAAGTTTCTGATGCTTGTGCTAAAGATAAACATGTGAAGTCCTCGTTCAAATCTAAAAAGTAGTAATTACTTATGGACCCTTGATCTTGTTGCATATGGATTTATATGGTCCACTAAGGTTTTAAAGTATAGGAGAAAAGAGTATGTGTATTTAGTTGTTAATGACTATTCCAGGTACACATTAACTTTATTTCTTTCTTCTGAAGATGAAACATATGATATGTTTGTTGTGCATTCATAAAAAGAAATTGTAAAGAGAAGTTGATCGTTAACTTTCTAGCATTAGGTTTGCCCTTGATGTTGAATTTGAAAATTCTAGATTATGTGAGTATTGCATGTTACATAGTTAATATGAGCGTGATTTGATTTTTACGGGAGAAGGCTTAATACAAATTACTAAAAGGTAGAGAACCTAACATAAATTACTAAATGGTAGAGAAACCAATTTTACTCATCCAAGAGCTTCTAGTTCTGCATGTTTTGTGCATAATAATGGGAGAAGTCATTAGGTAAGTATGAAGCCAAAAGTGATGAAGGTGTCTTGTAACGTCTAGACCGGTCGTTTTTTGTGTTTGAGCCCCGTTCCCTTGTTTAATGCTTCCCTTATGTGTGTTTGTTATTTTGTGACTTTGGGATTGGTTAGTTTGTCTTTGTGAAGGTTTGAGAATGATAGGAACAATTTCATTTTTGGAAGCTTAAGTTACAAGAGTTGACCAAGGTTTGTCTACTTGAGTAGACGATCTCATATTTGTGATTTGGTAGTTCTAATAGGTTCATATAGTGATTTCAATAGGTTTGTATGATTATTTTGAACTTAGTGGTGTGTCCAAATTGATTTGGAGGTTCCTAGGATATTTTAGCTCTTTTTGTTGAAAGTTGGCAATTTGAAGGTTAGAGAGTTCATAGGTTGGACCAAAAGTTAAATTTCATGATATCGTACTTGGATTATTGTTTTGGGACTTAGAATAGGTTCATATAGTTGTTAGGAACTTGTGTGCGAAATCTTGTTGGAATTCGGAATGTTTAGGCATGATTCAAATGTGTTCGATGAATTAGAAGGTTTGGAAGTTAATAGATGGATTTTGGTCTTTGATTTGTAGATTTGGTGTTATTGGTGATGGTTTGGGTATTTGGATCAATCGAGATGAGGTACTTAACTTGTTTGAATTATCGAACAGGGTTCCAGGAGGCACAAATGTGATTTGGATTCATTTCGGATCATTTTGTTGTAAGTTGGCAAATATTGTTCTGGTGTGTCACAATTGTTAATGTTATCGCACATGTACGAGGTAGCACATTTGCATAATTGTAGAAGCCGAAAAGCATAAGAAACGGAGATATGCCTCAGCTTGGGATTCTGCATGTTCATACGTATCTGCGTAGAAGTGCTTGCGCATAAGCGAGGATTGACTGCAGATGCGGCTTCGCAAAAGTGGACAATGTAGTGTAGAAGCGAAGGTGGACTATTTAACTGGAGCTTGCATCTGCGAGAAAAATGCTTCAGAAGCGACGTCGTAGAAGCGACCAAGTTGTCCACATAAGTGAAAATTACAGACAAAATGTTATAATATGAGGATTTGGCTTATATTTACTATTTTGAGATTTGGAGCTCGGTAAGAGGCGACTTTTGAGATGATTTTCATAACCACTTTGGAGGAAAGTAGCTACCACTTGGATTTCACTATTTATTTTGAATTCTCATGGATTTATGCACTTTAATCATGAGATTTTGGAGGAAAAATCAGGATTTTGCCTACAACTTAAAAAATAATTTTTTGCGATTTAAAGGTCGATTTGGACTTGGTTCTTAAATCTATCTACATATATGGACTTGTAGGGTTATGGGTAGTCGGGATATACCCATTGACTCGGGTTTTGATTGTGTGGTTTTGGGTTGTGACTTTTGGGGATTTGATCAAAGAGTCAAATTTTATTGTTTGAAATTAGTTTTTTTTTGGATTTGTTTGTTGTAATTTTGTTATATTTGACTATATTCGATCCGTTTGAAGTTGAATTTTGACGATTCGGCATTTTTGATTATTTTTAGCTACAATGTGGAGGTAAGTCTCTTGTCTAAGCTCGGTAAGAAGGAAACCATTTAGGATTGACGAGATTGCTATGTGTTTAAGGGATTGGGGTTGTGTATATACTGGGCGGTGAACGTATATAAACTTATTATGTTTTCATCAGAACCGATTCAAAATTGAGATACTTTATTTCATATTTTGATTATGTGCTCATCTTGATTCATGATTTGTCTGGATTATAGAATTGCGTTCGTTCTCTTATTTATGTTAGAGATCATGCCTATGTTTATGATTTATTTATGAAGGCATGGGATCATATTCTTGAAAACTTGAATCTTCTAAATAATCCATAGATATAATAAAAATTCCATGAGCACACATGCATAATTATTATTAAGTCCTTGAGTATCTTTTATTTATTAATTCTTTGACATATGCATACATTTTCATATATGGATACTTGATTTGGACTGATTTGTGGCACAAAAGCTAAGTTCGTCCGGATGAAATATAATTATGGCACACAGAACATGATGAACGAATATTTGATTATAAGTGCGCTATCAAGCTCCTTTTTGCACTTGGATAAGGATGCACTCTTCTAGATTCAGGTAATTACCCATGTTACTTGGGCCCTGTGAGCGTAGTCAATACATGAATTGTGTTTCGGGTCGATACATGATTTTGTATCGGGTTATGGTGATACATAGATTGTGCATCATGGTACGTGGATCGTGTACGAGCTGGGTAAAAGATAAAGTTTGTGCATGCATATATATCCTTGACTCATTTAGAAGAACCCATTTAGATGCTAATTGTTTCATGACATTTGTATATGATAGTTGGGGGCCTCATCTCTATTACTTGAAGCATGCCATCTCAATATATGAGAAGCATCGTTTTGATTATATCTTGATTTGGAAAAGCATGATTTATATCTTTTGATTGTTGATATCTCTGTCACTTGTTATTAATTAGCGTTTCAGTTCCAAGATTTGTTATTTATGTTTGTGTTTGAAGTATATTGATGCCTATAGCCATGAAACTACTACTTCGAGGTTAGACTTGATACTTAGTGGGTGTTGATTGTGGTATACTCACACTACGTTCTGCATATCGTTTTGTGTAGACCCTCAAGTGGGTACTAGAAGAGCCTCTCGTTGAGCCAAGGTGTTTGCTCAGAGACTTAGGACGAGCTACACTCCATGCATTCATTTTATAATGCACAAGTCCCTGTCCTTTTACCATTTCCTACTATTTTTATTATCTTGGGCAGTGTTGATCATGTATTCCAACCTATTCTTATTCAGTTGTTGCTCGTGTACTTGTGCCACCTAGTCCATGGGGGTTGTATTATTTTGACCTTGTTGAGACCATGTTATGACAATATCAGAAATTTCATTGTTTTGAGATTATTTTTGTCTCTATTTTTTATATGACTGTGTTATTAAAGGAACATTAACTTATCTTGTTGATTGTCAGTTATCTTTCTTTAGCAAGTACGACTAGGTGCCATCACAACTTAAGGTGAGATTTTGGGTAATGACATGTTGTTATTAGAGATCTAGGTTGTGCAGGTCTCACGAGTCACGAGCAGGTCAATAAAAGTCTTGTTGATCGGTATGGAGACATATGTACTTATCTTCGAGAGGCTACATGATGTTAGGAAACTTCACTTTCTTTCATACTCTATCATGCAGATTTATTTATTTTAAAGTTTGATTCCTCACTTTTCTATTCTCTCATAGATTGTGAGGACATATTCATTTGGAGCCGCTGGGTAGGCGCCAGTACCCTTGACCACAACTGCGAGTGAACGGTCCCGAGGTTGAGGCAGAGGTGGAGTACACATTACCGTTAGAGGCTCTGTTAGAGTAGCCACTACGGAGCCACCAGTAGCTCCCGTTAAGAAGAAGGTTCCTGTTCAGAGAGACGCGATTGGACCAACTAAGGTACCAGAGGGGATTATTGCTCCCATAGTACTTCAGGATTCCTTAGCTTGTCTGGTTGGGTTTGTGGAGGGTTTGGCACAAATTAGAGTACTTCTTGTGGCATTATCTACTTCTTAGGACATGGGAGGGGCAAAAACTCTCATGACACATACTTTTTAACAGGTTGCTTCCATGTATCAAACATCAAGAGTAATCTCAATTGAGGAACATCCACCCGTAGGGCTTGCTGTTAGGCTAGTAGTAGAGGTCGCTATGTCCGAGGAGGAGCAGAAGAGCTTTTATTAATTCAGGAAGATAGCTCTCCACAACTTTATAGTAATATTTTGGCTGATGTACAAGATTTCTTAGATGTTTGTCAGATGATTTTACGAAATCTTGGCTTGGTTGAGTTGAATGGGCTCAATTTCACTACTGTCCAACTTAAGGGTCCAGCCAAGAGGTGGTGGAAGTCATATGAGCATAGAATGCCAACAGGGTCACTTTCACTCACTTGGCATCACTTTTAACATATCGTCTTAGAGAAGTTCATTCCCCTCACAAAGAGGGAGGAGATGCGTGTCAATATGGAGCACCTTCAGCAGAGACACATGTTTGTGACCGAGTATGAGATGAGATTCACTGTACTATCTCGTCATGCAACTTTTCTAATCCTCACTGAGGTTGAGAATGTGTGGAGGTTCATTGAGGGGTTTAAATTTTGTATTAAAATTTCTATGGACATGGAGGCGGAGACTGAGACTACATTCTTTAAAGTTTTATAGATAGCGCACCTGATTGAGTGCATTCAGGGTCATGGCTGGGTGGCCATGGTATTGAAAGGAAAGAAGTCCCGACATTCTGACAATTTTTGTAGTACCTTGTCTGGGGGTGGGGGATCATTATGGGAGAGGTCAGTATAGAAAGGTAGTTTTTTAATCTTATTAGCTCGCTCGTGATGCTCCTGTTCAGTCTTCATTTAGTGCATAACCAAATTTGAGTTCCCATAGTACTCTTTTAGTCCAGGGTTCTTCCAGTGGGTATTCAGGTTACAAGAGATATCCCCAAAGTTAGCAGCTATTCTCATCTCGAGGTTGTTTTGAGTGTGTATACGTAGGGCATATCAATAGAGATTTCCCAGGAGTGATAGAGGCGTAGCACACCAGGTTTCTCATGATGTGACTTAAGCACCTGTTGTTACACCAATATCCTCACCAAATAAAGGGGGAGCTCAGGTAATTAGAGGATTTCTCAGAGGTGCGGGTCAGTTAGACGGAGATCAGACCTATTGTTATGTATTTCTAGGTAGACCTGAGGCAGAGCCCTTTGATGTAGTAATTATAGGAATTGTTACGCTCTGTAATAATATGCTTTGGTATTATTTGATCATGCTACATAGTCCTATGTGTCATTGTACTTCACATCGCATTTCGATTTTCCTTGTAGTTCTCTTGATATCAATGTTCATATATATATATATATATATATATATATACAGTTGTTGGTGGATCTATTATGGTGGATCATGTGTATCGGTCTTATGTGGTTACCATTGGTGATTATGAAATTAGTGTTGATCATTTGTTGCTTAATATGGTGGACTTTGATGTGATTTTAGGTATAGATTGGTTTTCTCCATATCATGCTATTCTTGATTGTCACGCTAAGATCGTGACATTTGCTATGCCAAGGTTCCAAACTTGGGGTGGAGAGGTTTTTTTTGTCATACTTCTAGTACAGTGATTTCACTTTTAAAGGTTTAGCATATGGTTATGAAGGGTTAGCATATTTGGATTTTATTAGAGATGTTAGTGCTAATACTCCTACTATCAAGTCAATTCCAATGGTAAGGGAGTTTTTAGATCTATTTCCTACATCCCTACTAGGCATTCCATCCGATAGGGATATAGATTTAGTATTGACTTGGTGCTCGATACTCAACCCATATCTATTACATCGTATCGCATGGCTCTAGTTGAGTTGAAGGGGTTGAAGGGGAAATTGAATGAGCTATTGGATAAGGGGTTCATTAGGCCTAGTGTATCACCTTGGGATGCACTCATGTTGTTTGTAAAGAAGAATGATGGCTCTATGAGGATGTGTATTGACTATAAGAAGTTGAACAAGGTAACCGTCAAGAACAAGTATCTATTGCCTCACATTAATTTATTTTATTAGATTCAAGGGTACCAATGTGTTCTTGAAGATTCATTTGAGTTCGGGTTATCACCGGTTGAATATTAGGACTTCAAACATACCTAAGACGGATTTCAACACTCGTTATAGGCATTACGAGTTTTTGTTGATATTTTTTTGTTTGATCATTTCCCCAAAAACTTTCATGCGTTTGATGAACAATGTGTTCTTACCTTATTTGGATTCTTTTGTGATTGTGTTCATTGATGATATCTTGGTGTATTCCCGTAGTGCCAAGGAGCACGAGCAACATTCGAGGATTGTGATCCAAATTTTGAGGGAGAAGAAGTTATTTGTCAAGTTTTCCAAGTGTGAGTTTTTGTTAGACTCAATGGACTTCTTGGGCCACGCGGTGTCTAGTGAGGGGATGAAGGTGAATCTGAGGAATATTGATGTAGAGATTCTAACACAATAGAGATTAGGAATTTCTTGGATTTAACTGGGTTTATCATCACTTCGTAGAGGGGTTTTCATCAAGTGCAGGCACATTGACTAAGTTAATTCGAAAGGGCTCTCCTTTCATGTCATGAGAGAAAATCCAACTAGTCGTAATGGCACCTAACCCAATTCGCTAGTTAAGCCAATAAGCAACAATCTGACTCAAACGAGACTTACAGAGAAAATAATGATGAAATACATGAACCTTTAAACAAAAACTCCAAGGATTGGTAGTACAAATTATGAGCTTCTATGATTTACAATTTACAAAGCTGGTATGAAATAAATAGATCATCTGTTTGACATGTACATAAATAGACTTTTGTAAATCCAAAGCTACCATGCACAAAATGCAGATACAATCGGAAAGCATGTAAATCTTCAATGCCAGCTCCCGCAGTACATATCAATATTAGCTCCAAAATCTACACGCAAGGCATGATAGTGTAGTCTAGGTACAACCAAATCCATCAACTCAATAATTATAGAATCTAACCTTAGGTTGAAAGTAGTGACGAACTTGGACAACAATCAGAGTCCAACACTAATATCCAAGAATAACTCGTAACAATATAATAAAAACAGTACAAGTAATACTCCATGATATGATGCTCAGCTCGTTCATAGTTATGAAAAATAGGAATGCTTTTCAGGTATAACGGTAAAACCCAAATCTTTCACCGAAGTCACCAGAATGTGAGTTTGTCATAAAACTGTGATTTTTTCCCAAAAACATTCAACGATAGATAAGATCCATTTTAATATAGCATCATGAAAGTACATCTCTATACCTACATGTCAATGTGTATGAGAATTCATAAATTTCATAATACCATAAAAAATTAGGAAATGCATTGTGATGACCTGATAGGTCATTTATATTTTCACCCTTCATTCCTATGCTCTGAGACTGTGAATACCTCTGTTTATCCTTCCTAAATTGGCGTGCACAGTCCATGTATTTTTTAGGAAGATTTTTATGTGAAAAATAATAAAAATGTGAAAATTTTCCTTAAAACTCATTTGACTTAAATACGGTAAACGTTTTTTGTGAACATACCCAGATTAGTGTTTTGAAGGTCCTAATGGGTATGTATCGTGATTTAAGACTTGGGCGTATGCCCAGAATTGAATTCGGAAATCCCTTACTTAACTTAACGTAATTTGTTTAAAACTAGTAATTTCAAGGTTTAAAGAATTCCTAAGTTTGACCATATGTTGACTTTGTAGCTACCAAGCTCGAATTTAAGTTCTTGAACTAGGTATAGGTTCATTTCAGTATTTATGACTTGTCTAAAAATTTGGTGCAAAACGAAGTTGGTTTGACGTGATTCGGATGTTCGGTTGTAAAATTTCATGTTCTTGAGTTTCTTTGAAAATTTTATTTGTTTTGGTGTCGGATTTGCGGTTGTAGGTGTTATTTTGACGTTTGAATTGCGCAAGCAAGTTTGTATGATATTATTACACTTGTGTGCATGATTGGTTTGGAGGCCTAGGGGCTCGAGTGAGTTTCGGATAGATTACATACCATTTAAAATTAGAAAGTATTGCAGGTTTTGGGCTCCTGCTGTATATGGTGTCATGTGCTTCGCGATCGGGAGAGAGGCTTCTTCACGATCGCAAAGGGGAAATTTGTAATGGGGAGGAGTTTCTCTTCGCGAAAGCAAGGTACTAGTCATGAACCCGAAGTGAAGGGGAATTTCCCTTCGCGAACGCGACCGTTCCTATGCGAACGCGAAGCTTTGTAGGATTATGGGGAGAGTTTGGATAGTGTGCTACGTTAAAGCAATCATTGGATTGCCAACGTGATGGATAGAGGAGAAGATCCATTGTGAACGTGAAGGCCATTTGAGCCACAATGTTTCGCGATCGTGTTAGGTCCTTCGTGAACGCGATGAAGAGCTGACACCAATGATTTAAAATGTCCCAAATAGGGGATTTCGCCCGTTTTCACCATCCTCTCATTAGAGCTCGGCCTAGAGGCGATTTTGAAGAGAAGTTTTATCACTATTTCATAGGTTAGTGTACCTTAACTCGGTTTCTTCTATTTCCGTCAACACCTATTGATTTTTAAACTTAATGTATGCTCTTTCATAGTAGAAAATTAGGAATTTTGAAATAATTGGAGGGGGGGGGGGGGGGGGGGGGGGGGGGAGGGTTTATAAAATTGGGATTTAGATCTCAAATTGAGCTCAGATTTTGAAACTAATAACATAATCGGGCTTAGGGGTGAATAGGTAATTGGGTATTGGTCCGAATCTCCGGTTTTCACCAAGAAACCACAAAGTTGAATTTTGTTGTTGTTTTTGGAAAAGTGTAAAGATCTTAACTTTTTGTATTGTAATTGATTTTCTTAGTACTGTTTGATGTTATTTAGCCGATTGATTCGGAGCCGGATTTTAGAGGAAAGGCCCATGTTGAGCTTTGATTTGCTTGCGGAGCAAGATAAGTGTTGGGTCTAACATTGATTTGAGGGAGTAGGAACCCTTGAGCTATGTGCTATGTTAGTTACATGTGCAGCGGCGTATATGCGAGGTGACGAGTGCATACACGTCGTCGAAATAATTGTGTCCATGGTTTCCCGTATTTCATTAATTATTCAATCCCATGTCTTAACTTTTACATGATTTAATTGTTTCCTATGACTTAACTTTCTACTGTCACATATTATTCTCTTATTAAAATGTTCATTTCTTCCATGCTTCCATGATTAATTGCTAGTGGCCTTAATTGTCTTATTTGTACAATTTAACTGCTTTATATTTTCCTTTTCTTCTTGTCATGTATTAATTGTAGTATTCATTGATTTGGTACGAGGTTCCTTTATGGCGTTGTTTTCAAATTCTTCAATCGTAGAGATTCATGTGAATTGAGTTATTGAATTGATCACATTTATTGGTTTTGTTTATGGATCGGATTGCACACCACAACATGTGGAATAAGGTAGGATAGATGTTGATACGATGGGATTGAGTTGCACACCGCAACAAAAATTTTATGTGATTTTGATATGGTGAAATAAGGGAGGATTATGATACCGATTCTAACTATATAGTAGGACCGGGTTGCATGCCGCAACAAATTTTACATGTTTTTCTTGATATTGATATGGTGAAATAAGGGAGGAATGTGTTTGTATAGTGATATCGGGTTGTGCGCCGCAATGGATTTTGTTTTGTACCTATTGTTGCATTTTGATAGCTTTCAGTGTTTTCATACGATATTCTGAGGACTGATGTTTTCGGTTTTTCTGATATCAAGGATTGAATTTATTTTCATAAGTTAAATGCTTTACTTTTTAGTTTTCCTCTCCTTAATTATTATTTTACTGCATACAGTTTGTTCTGAGTGACCCGCCTTTGCCTCATCAAGTCTTCATCGAGGTTAGGCTCGACACTAACAGAGTACGTGGGTTCAGTAGTACTCATACTACACTTTGAAATTCTTGTGGATATTTTGGAGTCGTTCAAACCTATGGTCAGTATATTGTTCGGATTGATTGCCGACATAGGCTTGAGGTACAACTGCAGGGCTTTTGCAAACCTGAAGTCCCCTTCTACCTTATCTTAGCTATTTATTTAATTTCAGACAATTATACTTTCATTCACAATATCATCTTTATTATTCTAGTCGTTTGTGCACTTGTGACACCAGTTTTGGGATTGTATCAAGATATCGATGTTGTTATTATTTTCTCACTCTATTACGTTTTATTCATCTTTTGGTTATTATTTAATTTTAATTGCTAAAAAATGATAAAAACTATTCTAACGTTGGCTTGCCTAGCAAGTGAAATATTAGGCTCCATCATGGTCCCAAGGATGGGAATCCCACAAGTTGGCATCAGAGTACTAGGTTGCTTAAGTCTCACAAGGCACGAGAAATCTTAGCATAGTTTGGAGGATCGGTATAGAGATGTATGTACTTATCTTCCAGAGGCTACAGATTTTAGGAAAAGTTTCACTTCTTTCTTTCTCTATCGTGCGATTTATGCTATCATTGATGATTGAACTATTCTATTCTTGTTATTTTGCAGATGGAGAGAACACACACAACATCTACAGCCAAAAGGAACCGAAGCCCCATATGGTAGCTATTACTAGAGGCAGAGGTTGATTCAGAGGCCGAACCAAGGACCAGGTAGAGGCAGAGCTCAGCCTAGAGCTCGAGCAGCACCCCTAAAACTAGAGCCTCACATAAATCTTGCGGAGGAGGTACCATCTCAGACTGTACCTGTCGAGCCAGCTCAGGCCCGAGAGGGGTTCATAGCCACTCTAGTTCTTCAAGACGCTCAAGTCCGTTTGGTGGTCCTTATGGAGAGTGTGGCCAGGACCAGTGCATTTCTGGTGGCACCAACCATCTCTTGGGATAGGGAAGAAGCACCGACTCCCACTACTCACATCATGGAGCAGGTGGCTCCCCAGTATCAGACTCTAGCAGCTCCGCAAGTTGGGGTAGTTTAGCTGGTTGTTGCAGCACAGGACGGTGATAAGCCCGCTATGTCTTCTATGGCTTTGTTGAGGTTGGATAAACTTACCAAGATCTTTCCTATTCATATCGATGTTCTACTTTTGATGACCCACATGATTATCTAGACTGATTCCATGAGGTGCTACGGAACATGGTTATAGTTGAGACCGATGGGGTCAAATTTGTGGTGTTTTAGATGACTGGTTTCGCCAAGAGGTGGTGAAGAGACTACTTGTGATGACCCAAAAGATCATCCTAGGTATTTCCAGCTAAATCTGTGTTCTGAGGCCTCGAAAGCCTACGTTAATATCACTTCGATATGCGTGCGCAGCCCGAGTAGGTAGCCGGGGAGCTTCCATGTGAAAATTTGTTAAAGATGGGATTTTCGAATTGAATAATTGAATAATTGAATAAAGTTTACTTTGGTCAACATTCTTGGTAAACAGACGCGAACCCGTGATGTTACGGTCCCGGAGGGTCCGTAATAAAATATGAGACTTGGGCGTATGCCTGGAATCGAATTCCGAAGTCACTAGCCCGAGAATGAATTTTTAAAGAAAATTGTTTTCAGGAAATAATAAAGGATTGTGAGAATGAGTAATTATGTGAAAGCCGTGTTACCGGGACCGTATTACAGTTCTAGAGCTCGAAACAGGTTTATTATATGTTATTTGTCCTATCTGTGGAATTTGGTATAAAACGGGCTTGATTTGATTGGTTTCGGATCCAAATGAGGAAAAATGGAGTTAATGAATTTGTGGGGTTTCTAAAGAATTTGGAATTTGTCTTGAGAGGTGATTTTACGTTCTAGAGGTCTGAATGAAATTCCTAGACCGGGAATAGTTCTGTTGTGTCATTTATAACTTATCTGCAAAATTTGAAGTCATTCCGAGTGGTTTAGGCCGGTTCGGCGCGTTGAAGTGAATTCTAGAATTTCAAAGTTCTTAAGTTTGATTAATTTTGTTTTGGGGTTTGATTTCGAGTTCCGTTGTTGTTTTTCATGTTTCGAAAGTTCGAGCGAGTCCGTATCATGAATACAGACTTGCCAGTGCTTTTGGACAGGGTCCCTAGGGGCTCGGGTGTGTTTCGGACCCCCGGGAGCTAAGTTGGAAAAAACAGAAAATCTGCTATCTAGTTTCCTTCTCTGCGATCGCAGAAGGTGGGTTGCGATCGCGGAGAAGGATTTTGCTAGGCTTGTGATTGTTCACTGCGATCGCAGCCTCCTCTTCGCGATCGCAAAGGTCTGGTCAGTTGGCCTTTGCGATCGCAAGCCTCTTGTCGCGATCGCAGTGAAGGAATCACTGGGCAGTGTTATTAAATACGGGAATTAGACTCATTCCACCATTTTCATCTTCCTCCTCAAGATTTTAGAGAGCTTCTCAAAGAACTTTCCTCCATTAAAATTGAGGTAAGTAAATTTCATAGTTTTATTAGTTTCAAACACTAATTCCTAGTTAAATTCACTAATAAATCATCTAAAAATCATAGAATTAGGTAGTAAATTTTAGGGTTCTTGGGATTTTTCCATGTTAGGCAATGAATTCTTGCATAAATTACATAACTTCGATCCTTAGACTCTGGGTAATTGATTCCTTCATGAATTTTAGAAAATCCGAACGTGTGGGCCTGGGGTCGAATTTTACTATTGTCGGAGGAATGGTAGGAAATGTATAATTTGTTTTGGGAATTGGTTTATGGAGTACTTATTAATGATTATAAATCCATTATGTCTAGATATTCCCGATTCGGAGTTGAACTCGAGAGGAAAGGCTGTGATCGAGGCTTGACCTGCATTTTCTTGGAGCTGAGGTAAGTGTTTGGCTTAACCTCACCTTGAGGGATTAGGTATAGAGTCTTACTTATTATGTGAAACTCATGTCCAACGTATAAGCATGGTGACGAGTGCCTATGCGTTGCGGTCAAGCATGCCCGTGAGTCATTTGTGATGAAACTTACTATGTTCTTAATTTTCTCCGCCCTGTGAGTAATTGGTGAATTAAAAGTGATATCTTGATGTTGTTTCATGACATGGAGAGTTACCGAGTTATTGGTTCCAGTTGAGGCTTACACTGTTGAAATTGTGTTACTGATGCGAGGTTGGTTATAGATGAGACCCTTGTGGGGCATTTGTTGATGTTGTAAATGATGATTTCTCCTTACCGGAACAATAGAATTGTATTGAATATTTCCATGCACTTGAGACTTAGTTTTCTTGACTTTCATATTATTGTTGCCTTGTATTTTTATTATTCGTCGCACGAGGGACATGCCGTGCTGACCGAGAGAAATTATATATGCACGAGGGGACATTCCGTGCCGAGTGGTTTTGAGTATATGCACGAGGGGACATTCCGTGCCGAGTGATTGTGAGGTTATGCACGAGGGGACATT
>ML265734.1:0-33293 GCA_005239495.1 Nicotiana undulata | reverse complement strand
GAAGCGTTGTAGCTCGTACCTTTTATGTAGTTTCTTAGCAATCTAGTCATCCCATGTGATGTATGTTCATGATCCATATCTACCATTTTATTGATCTCGTTATCCCTTAAAGATAATAAAGAAGACTAGATAAAATGTACTTTGGTGCTCGAAAAATATTGCCTGGGTGCTAGTCATGATCCTCCAGTTTGGGTCGTGACAAATCACCTCGGATTCAAGCCTAAGAACTTTGAAATTTCTAAATTCCACCAACGATGCCGAAACTATCCAAAACACCTCCGATTGACCTGAAATTTTGCACACATATCCAAAATGACATTACGAACCTATTCCAACTTCCGTAATTCCATTCCGACCCTGATAGCCTATTTTCCACTACCGACCGAAAATCGCCAAAAACTAACTTTCGCCAATTCAAGCGTAATTCTACACCGGACATCACAAAATTATTCTGAACACACTCCTAAGTCCCAAATCACCTAACGAAGCTATCCGAACCATAAAATCCGCATTACGGGGTCGTTTACCAATAAGTCAACTCTCAGTTGACTTTTCCAACTATAAAGCTATTTCTAGAGACTAAGTGTCTCAATTCTCCCTACAACCATTCCGAACCCGAGCTAACCGACTCTAACACATCATAAACAGCATAACCAACCTATGACAAGGCAATAACAACAATAATAATGCAAATTCTACGGAACGACGTCGGGTCGTTACAGCAGCAGTGCATGTGCAACACCATGGGCATCAAGCAGTGAGAAAATACGTTCTTGCCAACGCTTGAAATTTTCATTGGCGAAAATTTTGATATTCGACACATTTAAAAAAAATTGTGTCGAAGATAGATAAGATTCCTTTATCTTTAACTAGAAGTATCGAGCTCGAGTCTGGAAATTAAAATTTCTTTGGTTGAAAGCACTTTCCTTTTAATGAGTTTTATGCAAGACTAATACAAATTAATCAAGGCTCTGAAACGGATACCGATCACCGAGTGAGAACAAAAGAAACAACATAGTGTTAGTAGAGACCGGTACAATATAATATCAGAAGTGACAAGAATCTTTGAATTATTATTTTGTGTTCCACTCTGAGTTCGGTATTGTGTTACAGAATATCTAGTAAATTTATCTATGGAAATGCAAAATTGTATTGTGATGTTATTAATGTGCTGTGGTGGGATAGATAGAACCCCTTTATCCTTAAATTGAAGTCTTATGTTCGAATCCTAAGAATAAGAATATCCTAGTAGAAAACGCTTTCCTCTTTAATATATCTTATAACGCGAATCCGGATTAATCGAGGCCTCAATACAAATGAGGAGAGAGGTGAAGCAAGGAGATTCATTGAACTCCTCCGTCAAAAATTTTACTGTGCAAATAAAATAAAAACCAATTCTTTTGCATATATATATATATACACTTTATTGAATCTCTCAGCGTAAGGGAATAATATTGTATTATAGTAGTAAAGGTGGTGCAAAATGCTTATTTTAGGTCATTGGTTCAAATTACAGGTGTAGCATCCTCGCATTTTTTTGTCTTCCTATTAGAATTCCTTTATCCGCCACAGGCCACTGCTGATAAGTGCAGGATCGGATAACGGATTCGGCCGAATTCAATAATTTTGGTCCAAACCATGTATTTATCTTAAGAAATACATTCAATATGTACAAATTATTAATTTAAAACTTATTAATTTAAAGAACTAGAATCTCGAATCAATAAATTTTAAATTCGGTTCCACCTCTGAATAAGTGCATGTATTTTTGCATGTGTAGGATCAGCAAATTCATGTGCATTTTGGCAGTAGGCTGGGCTGAATTGTAAGAGAAATCGACTGAAAAGTTTGACGGAATCTGAAAGTAGTCCACAACTCCACATGCAATTGTGCCTGATACTGCCCAGAAATCATCTGAAACACAATTGTGGAGATGCCGAAATACAGTTGATGTTGACTCAACATATATCGTTTTCAAGAAAATGAAAGATGGTCGACGTACTACATTAATTCAAGTAGCATAACTAAACCTTGGGTGTCTTTGTGTCATACAACATAGCCGGAGCTAAGATTTCAATTTTATAACTTCTAAATTTTTGAACGATCATTTCACGTGCTATTCTAAATTTAATATTTATATATTTAATGAATTTCTTAACACAAATATACTGTTTGAGCAAAAGGTATTGAATTCGGCCGAATTCGTAGCCAGGGGCGGCTCAAGAATATGGAGGCCTAAAGCCAAAGTTTAATATGAGGCCTAATTTTTTAAAAGAAAGTTATAACATATGTACGTTTTTATTTGAAGTCCATTCTTCTAGCTTTTTGAAATACAAAGTTGTTAATAATCTTTTTTATAATCGATTTTCTCTAATTATTTTTATTCAATTGATAATATATCCAGCTCATTTAATTTTTTTTGAGGTGTTGTTGATTTTAGATAAGATTTTATAGAGCAATAGAAGTATAGAATTATCGGAAGCTTAAAAATATTGTTGAACACCAGAACTAATGAAATCTTGGAGAAAGAAAGTAAGTAATGAAATCTTGGAGAAAGGTGAGTAAGAATATTAAAGAGAAATACAAAAAATATGTAAATATTTCTGAAATATGAAGAGACTGAGGAAAAGAAAGATTGACTTGGACATAATAAGAAAGGAAGAGTAAATTTTTTATACCTTATCTAATGAATACGTTGAGAAAATTATTCATCTATCCGTTTTTAAATATTGCAAATTATTACTTTATTTACATATCTAAAGGGTTCTATTTTTTTTTATATTAAAAACTCTACTTTGCATTAAAAGAACTAAATATTATTTTTTAAATATCTATAAACCTATTATTTTTAAAATGAGACCCCCCCACCCCACCCCACCCCCAAAAAAAAAATTGGGGCCTAAGGCACAATCCTTACCCGCATCACATTAGAGCTGGCCGTGTTCGTAGCCCGGCTTCTGCCTCTGCCCCTATATACAACTACTCTATGGGCTAAACCATTTGATGATTTGCGGTGTCACTGTTGTGAGCAGTTTTACTGGCAGCAAACATTTAATACATACACGACTTGGTTGATGTGTACAATTTACTAGGTGAAACGTGTTGTCATTAAATAAAGCTAAGTTTGTTTTGGTAAGTAAACAATTTTATTTACCAAATGAATATTTACAAAGCAGAAAACAAAACAAGCATCTCCTGAACAAATGGTTCCAGGGTTGCTCTACCTCTAACCGTCAGAACTTCCCATAACCCCTATATTTGCTTAAGGATAGAAATTAAGTTCCATGTAGTGTCAAGTAAACACTTCTCCATGACTCCATTTCTGTATATTGCCTTAATAGAGAAAGTATTCAACTGTTGTATATCATCCTCCTGGTACCGTGCTTCTTCCATATACTTGCTATCCTTAAGAATTTTGCATACCATCCAAGAAGATTGTTTAGGTTGTTTTTTGAGTCGCCTTTGTTAGGGAACACTTTACCTTCCAATGTGGGACTTTTCGGCGCGAATCCGAATTTAGTCGGGCCCCAATATGGATACCGGACACGGAGGAAAAACCAAAAAAAAGGGTGTGGTACATTGGAAACAATTAACAAATTTAGTCTTGAATTCTTAAAAGTGACAATTATTTTTGAACAAAAATTTTGAGCTAAAGTAGTACTCCCTCCGGTCCAAAATAAGGGATATTTTGGCCTTTTTTTTGTGGTCCAAAATAAGTGATTTTTTCAGATTTCAAGAATGAATTAATTATTTTTTTCCTATATTGTCCTTGGAGTAAATAGTGTTGGAGTATGTGTTAGAAGTGTTTATGTGAAAAGATAATAAAGGTTAATATGATCAATTTCATTGCTAATTAATGTTAAAAGTAGATTTCTTAATCTGTATGAAAACATCCAAAAACTCACTTATTTTAGATCGGAGAGAGTAGTTAAAATAAGACGGAGGGAATAATAAATTATTTCGAAAATAAAGGATTTATGAAAACAATAGAATTTTTTTAATACTAAGAATGCTGTCGGACATTTGTTTGAGATTCTTAGGCACGTGGTTATCAAGAAAGTTCAAAATGGCCGTAACTTTGTTATGAAAGAATAACAATGACTAAAGATTGCCCATTTGTCCTGTTCGGCCTTCATAATCACTTCATATTCAGCTCTTCTTGTCCTTATCCAATCCTATTCTCAGTTCCCACTTTGCGGCATTCGTTGAACATTGAACTCTTCTTCTGTACCTCCAGTTTCATATAAGGAGAATGGAATGTTGGAGCTTAGTAGCCTTATTCTTCTCACCATCTAATTAAAATCCGCTCTTTTTTCAAGATTTTAAATTAGTTAATGAAGGGACAATCCCATGCACAAAATATCCTGCATTCACGTAAGGTCCAGGGAAGGAACGAACTCAAGGGATGTGATATAGACAACTTACCCTAATGCAAGCACTAGTGATTGTTTCTATAGCTCGAACCTAAGTCACGTAAAAATAACTTTACAGTTGCTCTCAAGGCTCCAATACTCTTATATCTATTTTCTCTGGAATAATGGTTAATTATAATCATGCACACGACTATTTAAGTAATGGAATGAATAGATGTAATACTAAGAACGAAATTTTGTAGATTTAAATCTGAATAAGCACAAATAAAGATAATTATCTATGATAGTATAAAATATAAATAGTAAACGATATTCTATGTTTAGCAAAGAAAAAATGGACAAAAATTATGTTGCATCACCCCTACATGGAGACAAAGGTTCAAAGCCATCGTGAAACATGCGTGTTGAGTAGGGTTGATGCCTTCACACTTTCGAAGCACACATTTTCTTGCTATCCTATTAAGGCAAATATGGTTTAGCGTAAAAACTTTGCCTCCTCGAGTGGTTACACAAAACCATATCAACTTATTATGTATAATAAAAAAACGAGATGAAAATATATATTATAATTAACTCTAGTTAAGTGAAAATAATCTGTGTGCGAAGATATATCATGTACCTATTGATTTGGTTTGCGGCAAATTTTTACTGTTTAGGTTATAGTTGAGAACAAAAAGATGAACCATGAATGAAGATCAAGGGTGTGTTTGGTATGAAGGAAAATATTTTTCGGAAAATATTTTTCAAGTTTTTAATGTTTGGTTGCTTAAATGTTTTGGAAAATATTTTCCCCGTGAATTCATTTTTCTCCAATTGGAGGAAAATGTTTTACCTATCAAAAAAAGAAAAAATAATTTTCAAAACTCTTTTTCAACCTTCCCCGTCCTATTCCCTATCTCTACCATCCCCACCAACCCACCCCTACCCACCCCACCCCCACCCTAAATAAAAATATTATTAATAGTATTTTCTTTTTTTTGTTATAGGTGGATTCTTTTTCATCTCAATAAATGAGTATTTACTTTTCATTGGGGAGAAGGGGAGGAGCAAGGAAACATGTGGACTTGGGGGAAGGGGGGTGAGGAGAGTACCATAAAAAAATATTTTCTACTCTCTAACCAAATACTAGAAAATATTTTTCGGAAAAAGTTTTCCACTCACCAACCAAGAAAAAAAAGGTGATAAAACCACTCATTTTTCAT
This sequence comes from Nicotiana undulata, assembly GCA_005239495.1. Taxonomy (NCBI): domain Eukaryota; kingdom Viridiplantae; phylum Streptophyta; class Magnoliopsida; order Solanales; family Solanaceae; genus Nicotiana; species Nicotiana undulata. The sequence continues at coordinate 27,718 of ML265734.1, read as the reverse complement.
GAAAATTAAGAAAATATTTTCCATCGTGCCAAACCAAACACACCCCAAGTTTCTCATTATTGCAGTTTCAAAATGAGACATAAAAATGCGCTGGTTATGACCAGGCAAAGAGTCAGCAGCAAACCACCTTGCCTAAAATTTCTAACTGTCGCAGCAAAAATAATTGGCAGCTTTTGACAACAACATGATACCGTGGACTTGGAAAGAGACATCCGAATCTTGCATAAGCTAATTGGTAGATTAATCAGACAAACTTTTGTCATAAACCTCGTACCTTTAAGTATAATATAATATAAATAATTAACTATGTAATTAAGATTAAAAAAAGCAGGGGTTCAAAGAAACACATATAGGGTTAATAGAAACCAGCACCACATTAAGATTGACATGAGATTATGAGAATCAGTGAACAAATATTTGCAGGGCTTGCACTAATTTATATTTGTTCTGAAAACCATATAGTATTGAATTGAGGATGTATGATATGAGTTTGAAATTTCACAATAAGGTCTTGCACCACTATACTTTCCTGGGTAAAACAGCATTACTTACAGAAGAAAAGAAAAGAAAAGAAAGACCCAACCTTCTTATTACCTATAACTTGCACATTTGAACAAACCAATAATAATAAGAATTCAAGCATTTAACAGAAAATTAAAGATTTACCAAACCAACTTTTCAAAATTGCTTCTTCATGTTCAACTCACAGTTTCATGCCTGCGAAGTTCTAAGTTGCTGCTTCAAATTTTCAACGGGGAGCTGAGAAGAAGTTTCTGTGAAGCTAACTGCAGGGCCGGATGTCATTGTTTGATATTGAGCAGCCAACTGGGGAGCTAGCGGCTGAGTGTAGTACATCTTTGTATGCGTAGGATCAGCAAAATCGTATGCATAACTGGCCGTAGTGGCTGAAGTAGGAGGAACCGACTGAGAAGGATGATGAATCTGAGAGTAGGCCATATATTGTGGCTGATGCTGGCCCGAAGTGATCTGAACAAATTGTGGAGCTGCTGCACCCGCACTCACAGTTCTATATGGACCAGCAACCATTTCAGGTTTAGATGTCGGAGGATTTCTAGCCGGATTGTAAGCTGCTGCTGGATTGACCATAGTAGGAGGTGTTTTGGGACCAGTAGAAGGCGCTGTTTGAGAAGGCTCAGTATAATGCGTTTGTTGCAGCGGCAAACTGTAACCTTGGGAAGGTCTAGCAGGAATAAAGTAAACGGGAAACTGGTGCTCGAGAGCAGGGTGTTGTTGAGGATGAGTTTGGTGCTGTGAAGGGTATATAGGATAATAAGACGCCATCTGCACAGGGCCGGAAGGCGTATGCTGCATATACTGCCCCATATGAATAAACTGTTGGGGCTGATGCATTTGCTGTTGCTGATCATATTGTACTGGCAATGCATATCCACTATCCTGAACTTGCTGTTTTACCTGAGCCCTTCCAATCGAATCGCTCGTCTTCGGATCAACTGAATTACCAGATATCCTACCACTCCCCGACTGGAATTGAACCCCTGGTTCTTGATAAAAGTAATGCCTTTGCCTAGATAAAGAATTTGTCACACTACCCTCACTGCACCAAATTGAATCAATTAATTCAGACCATTTTCCTTAACCACTTTTTAGCAATAAAAAAAGGATCAGACTATGGAAAAACACATTTCTCAAGCAATTTGTATGCTTCAACAAACATATATATTTTAGGCGGGGTAAGGTCTACGTACAAACTAACCTCCCTAGACCCCACCTATTAAGATCAAAATGAGTTTGTTGTTGTTGTTGTAAGTTATACGACAATCTCACACTGTAATGAATTTTTGGTACAACAGTAATTTAACCTGTTATACCAAGTTACTCAATGGTTATCCTAGATTATTAATCAATGTTCGTATCAAATAAAGTTACATGCATTTACTTTTAAATGACCTGATTATGTAAATATTTTTTTATGCATTAAAGTAAAGATCATTAGATAATTTACCTTGAAACTGAATCAGGGGAAGGCAAATCAGATGGAATAACAAGCTTTGGTTGCAATTGCGGAGGCTGGTGTAGCTGTTGCTGTTGCACGCCGGAAACAACCGTCGCCGGTACTAAAACAGCCGGTGCCGGCGGCGAAGATAAATCCATAAATCCTCCTTCCTCATGCTTCTCCTTCACTACCCCAAGAGTCATCTGTGAAAATTGATCCTCAAAAATTCCACCTTTTTTATTCTCCTCAACATGAACCTTTATCGGCGGCAAATTCATAGAAGACATTGACCCAAAAGCCGACGCCGTTTCAACCATCGGAGAATCCGGCACCGAATGAATAACATCCTGCGCACTAACCTTAACATTATTTCCACCATTTTTCACCTCTAATTGTGCCTCCACGTCATCTTTGACATTTTCCACGTCATCATCCAAACCCAAAAGACAATTCACTGACGAAGTTTCAGAAAACACTGTAGCTGAACTCGCACCATTTAAAACATTAACGAACCAATCATCAGATTTCGTTAAACTTTCTCGAACCATTCCAATTGTTTCAGATTTAATTAAACTTTCTCGAACCATTTCAACTGTATCAGTTTTGCTCGGAAATAAAAACAAACGAAGCCGAGCGACTTTAGAAGAAGATGAATTGTTCATATTCATACGGTCGTATTCATCGATCATGTTTTCGAGGTCTTCATCGGAAGTAACGGAGATAAGTGAATCAAGGTCTTCATTTTGAAGCTGATATTTAAGGCAAAAAGGACGGCCGCCGAGTAGGGTTTTAGAGAGCTTAGCAGAAAGGTCGGCGAGAGAGGTGTTACGGTCGGCGGCGAAAATGCGGGTATCACCGCCGACGTAACAGAGAGATTTGTCGTGTGGACGAGGGAATATGTGTCCGCCGTAGCTGCACATTAGCCTGAGCTTATCGCCGAGGGCGGCAGAGGAGTGTGGCGGCTGCTCGTCCCAGGATTCTGTGTGGCGGGATCGTGGCGACGAATCTGCTGAGTCAGCATAATTGACGTTTCCCGACGGCGGAACGGCGGCTGTTGTGGAAGTTGGGCCGCCGGAAAACGGTGGAGGGTCCATTAGGAAAGAGAGTGGAAAAAAGTGTTGAGAAAAAGATTTGTTTTGCCAGAGAAGGATGTTTTTTCTTATAGTTCTCCAGCTGTTTCGTTAAAATTAATTTTAAAAATAATTAAAGAGATTAAAAAATATTTTATTCCTTATAATATCTAGACAAATAAATGTACGTTTGAGGGCCCCGCTGCTATATTTTTTCTCTTTGGGCCCCACCATAAGGGGCCTACAGTTTCTAGTCTCCAAAATGGCACAAAGACAACTTGCAAGTTGAGATTTGAGGTAGTACCGGAAAAGTTAAAAATGCAAGTTATAAATATTAAAAAAAGAAAAAAGATTGTGCAAAAACTTACTACCTCCGTCTCATATTAATAATCATAATTACTAAAAATAGTTATCTCAAATTATTTATCATTTTAGAAGTGGAAAACAAAATTAATTCTTTTTTCCTTTTTTACCCTTAATATATTATTCTTAAAGATAGAAATAACACATAAAAAGAGTAAGAGATTATATCTTAAGATGTAAATAAAAGTAGAATAATCTAATCCCTTTCTTAATTAATATTTTTTAAGGGGCTTGTAAAAGAGAAACACGAGACATAATATGAGACGGAGTAATATATATTTATGCGATGAATAAGATTCCTCCATTATCAATTAAAAGTTTCGGGATAAAATCGTTTGAATAGATAATCCCTTATAGTTTCTAGGAAGTGTCTCCCTTTTAATAGGCCTTGTATGGTACCATATTATTTTCTCTGGTCCACTTTAATTGATTTTTACCTATTTTCACATATATTAAGAAATTCACCTTTTAACATTAGTTAACAATGAAATTGTTCATATTAACCTTAATTTGTTCATAAGAAATATAAGCAGATACTTCAGGACTCTTTACTCTAAGGGCAACTTTGGAAAAGAGAAGTTATTTCCTTCTTGATTTCTGAAAAAATCAAATATTGTGAATCATAAAAAAGACCAAAAATAAATTAGAGTGGACCGGAGGGAATAGATAGTAAGTTTGGATATTAGAAGATTATACAACTGTAATTTAATTGGTTGTACACAACTTATCGCGTTATTTTCTAGTTATTTATCATGTTGCATTGGGTTCGGATTGCACGACTCGTGACATGAGGACGTTAATCTTCTTTAAGAGAAATGTATATTTTAACTGCTTCTAAAAATAATACCGACAATATATATATATATATATATATATATATATGACCACGTGAGAATGACATCAAAAGGGAATGGCGAGAAGGTGATTAAGCCGTGATTGTGCACACAAAACGTCGTAAGGACGAACACCTTGGCCACTACCAAGGTCGAATCAACAGAAGGCCTCTACAGCGTGGCATACACGCTATGGCGCTTAGGAAGGCCGACCTAAAGCTCCACATCAGATTACAGTACACCGGTTAAGGACTGTTGGGTAAGGGGCAACACCTAGTATATATACAGGAGAAGAGAACGATGGTGAAGGAGCCTTTTTCACTTTTTGAGTCCTCTCTAAGTGAAGTCTACTAAAAACTCAAAAGAAGGTTCTAAACCTTGTGGCAGATCTTTGTAACCATCATCGTGGAATTAATAAAGATACATTTTCGTAGCCATTAATGGTTCGTCTTCTTGTTCTTCTTTATCATACATTGTGGAGTAATAGTGTTGAGAACGTAAGTCCATTGTTTACATTTGACATCTCTTACAATCATAACTATTTCTCAAGCTCAACCATGTCCGATATTCCTCACTTAATATTCTTCGATCTAGAGTTAATTATCCTTGGCTAGGATTTACCCCTTATTCTCTTATTAATTCGTTTAAGAAAAGGTTAACACTTTTTTTGTAAAATAATTTGGCGTAGTCTGTGAGGATTTTCTAGAAAAAGCCTTAGTTCCCTCTAGATCCACCAAACCAACCAAGGATGAATCCTTACACAAAACCGGAGCTATGCATGGCTTATAAGCGACACCTACGTTGCGCCGCAACAACAACTCTGGCGCAATGAGAGCGTAAGCCTTCATAGCGGGGTGATGATAGACTATAATTGCGTATTTTAGTCGCTTATTACACTCTAATTTACTGCACTTTAATTGAGTTTGAGCTTTAATCGCTAGTGTTTTGCACTAATTATGTGTTTTATGCCTTGTAGGAGTGATTTCGAGCTATATAGATGTTATGGAATGAATTCAAGTGATTTGGAGATTTGAAGTCTGAGTAAAAGACCAAGGAACTAAGCCGGGATCGTGTTCAGGGGTCAAATTTGATAGTTAAGAACAAACAAAGACTCGAGGAGGTATATTGCGCACTGTCTAGTAAAATAGATATAACTCTTTACTACGAATTCCATTTGGGCTATATAATATATGGTTGGAAAGCTAACTCAATGGTATACAAATTTCATGTTTTACATTTTTCCAATTTATAAACATAACAGGATGAAAAACGCGGTCGAAACCGCGACCGCGGACTTGAGGCGCAAATGGGGCAGAAACTTTTCGATATGCGCGGCCACTAGCGTGGTCTTAGCGCGGCCACGCTACTCCAGACCTGAAAAACTGTCCTTTTTCGCGTAGGAGAAGGTATAATTATTTGGGCCCGACCCTAGTTGGTATATATAAATGGAAAAACAGTATTTTGAAGAGATTGGATATACTTTTGACACAGATTCGACCTAAGGAGGCAGAGACACAATAGGAGCAAGGCGGAGAATTCTTCTACGAGTTTTTCCTTCCTCTTCCTATTTTTCATTGTTGGTTATGACTTTTAGTATTGTATTTTGACATACTATTATGAATAGCTAATTTGTTATCTAGGGTTTTGATGGAACCTTTTGTAGGATAAATTCTTGTTATGTTTTTATATAATTGAGTCATTGGATTTCTCTACTTGTTCAACTACGTGTTTATTGTTGTTGATTGAATGACCATCGATTGACTACAACGACGCATGAGATTCTCCAGTGAAATTAAGTCAACACGCGATATTCTTACACCACTCTACTAAACCCACGAATCGCCAAAGTAAATTCGACCTCGCTCGAATAAATTAAATTCGACCTCGCTCGAATCGCCAAAATAAGATTCGACCTCGCTCGAATAAAGTAAATTCGACCTCGTTCGAGTCAAGCAAGATTCGGCCTCGCTCGAATAAAGTAAATTCGACCTCGCTCGAGTCAATCAAGATTCGACCTCTATCGAATAAAGTAAATTTGACCTCGCTCGAATCGCCAAAATAAGATTCGACATCGCTCGAGTCAAGCAAGATTCGACCTCGCTCGAGTCAAGCAAGATTCGATCTCGCTTGAATAAAGTAAATTCGACCTCGCTCGAATTTCCAAAGTACTATTCAACCTCGTTCGAGTCAAGCAAGATTCGACCTCGCTCGAATAAAGTAAATTCGACCTCGTTCGAGTCAAGCAAGATTCGACCTCGCTCGAATAAAGTAAATTCGACCTCGCTCGAGTCAAGCAAGATTCAACCTCGCTCGAATAAGTAAATTCAATCTCGCTCAATTTGCCAGAGTAAGATTCGACCTCGCTCGAGTCAAGCAAGATTCGACCTCGCTCGAATCAAGAAAATTCGACCTCGCTCGAATCAAGTAAATTCGACTTCGCTCGAATCAACTGAAAAATCAAACCTCGCTCAAATAAAGCAAGGGTTAATCCCACTAAATTCCCAAATTAAAGACAGGGACTCATCACGAGAGAGTCTGAAGAACCTTTTCAAAAAGTAAAGGAAGAAAAAAGAAGAGAGCCAGAGACATACAACCAAAGAGAAATTGAATCTTATTCGAAACTTACATACATGCAGCATTTTACAAGACGCCGAAACAGGCCCCCAGAAAAAACAAACGAGCAACGCCAAAGAAAAGAACAAAACAAAAACCAAGTACCAAAAGACTACAAAAGTTTCACTCTGATGCATATCCTCCATCGCCCCTGCCAGCACCATCACAATCAGAGGAGATCCCATTTTCAATCTCAGCACCCCCATCGGCCTCCGGTGTCGCGAGATCGTAGCCGCATGCAAGACGAGCCTCGCGCGCCTTCACACGAGCATCCTCAAAAGCGGCCTCAGGGATACTTTCGCCGTCCATAAATGCATACACACACACACACACACACACACACACACACACACACATATATATATATATATATATATATATATATATATATATATATATATATATATATATATCGTTGGTCTCAGCATGGACCCACATCTCATACAGGCGACGGGGGACAGCAACAAGGGCGAATTCTTGAGGGGCCTGAGCCAACAACTGCGCCTTCTCAACTTCAAGAACCGCCACTTGGTCACCCAGATTTGAGGCATCACGCTCAAGCACACCAATCCTCTCTACGAGCCGTGCCTCCCTCATCGTGGCCGTCTCCTTCTCAGACTCTCACTCGGACCTGAGGACGCGAACAATGTCTTCCAGTGTCGCCGCCCTCGACACAACCGCCACCCGGGCCCCCTCGGCCCTCTCTAACTCGATCACCTCCCTCTCCAAGTCGGTAACCTTTTCGGTCCACTCCGGACTTAGACTAGCAACACTGGTGGCATTCTGCTCGATCTTGGATGGCAAAGATGACACCTTCTCCTGAAGGTCCTCGCACTCCGCCAGAACACCCTTTCCCACCTCGAGCTCCTCGTCTTTAACCATAAGCATCCCCTCGAGCTCACTACATCTGCAGATAGACCGCACTTGGCCCTCGTCCTTCTTCTCCAACTCCTCCCTGAGAGACCGAACATCACCACTCGCTCTAAGCCGCATGTGCATCTCTCGGTGCCTGTCGCGATACCAACGGTATTTCGCAGCCATCTTCAAAAATACTTCGTCCCGACGAGCGCTTTCAATCTCCAACATGTAAGTCTAAAGCAAAAAAAGAGAAAAAGAAGAATCAGCGAAAACGAAAGACAAAAAAACAAGAAAGTAAAGACAGGAAACTCACCCTCAAGGCCATCCCAGCCACATCGCGTGACAGACCAGAGTTGTTAATCTCCCGAAGAGACCTGCTTTCGGCAGCGGAGCATAAAAGTTCGAACATTGTCACCAAATCCACCATATCCTCCAACAAGTTAAGGTGCGACGGTATTTCGAGCACACGGGAAGGACCACCCGCCCTCACATCGACCCTGGTAAAGCCTTCTTCGAGCACCCTCATATTCTCAGGATCAATGTCCGAATCGGACTCATAGTCATCCATTACCATGCCCTTCAACCTCTCGCCGGCCGAAGAAGAGGTGTGAACCTGCTGAGATGTTGAGGGTCCACTCAGAATAATTGTGGCAGCCGCCGAACTCTTCCCTGATGCCACAACGACCCCTTCCGTGCCCGAACCGGGCATCATTCCACTCCAAGGGGCGACATCTCCCCCGGTTTCAGACACCGCCGAAACATGATCAACCCTCAAGGGTGCGTGGATCAAATATGTCCCATATGACATTATCATCTGCCTCTTTGACAGGGCCTCTTCGCCAATACTATAAAAGGATTCGCCCGCTAAACGAACCATAGGGGTCGGAGAGTCCGACCGAGGAGAAACCTCTGTACGACCAGATCTGGACGCAGACTCAATCTGCGGGGTAGCCCAATTCCGAGCGCCCTCATCAGCAACCTCCCTAAGTACAAGCCTAGCAGAAGAAGCCGGTAGGCGGAAAGCAAGAGCGGGATCCCTCGCTCTTCTCGACCCTCTCCGACCTGTAAGTAAGACATACAACCGAATGAAAATATAAGGCAAAGAAAAATACAGGGCGAAGGGTAAAATGACTAAGGCCAAAACAAGGTGACTTACCAGCAGAAGGTTTATGCCCAAACCTCTCATGGAAGCGTCGCCATGCACGAATTCCCACTGTATGAGGCAGAACCGAGCTCACCCACCCGTGAATATCATCAACTTGCGGAGGGGGTAATCTCTTGGCTGCAAGAACACACAAAATAAAAAAATAAAAAACAACAATCAATCAACGAGATCACTAAATGGAAACAACCGAGCATCATTGTGAAAAAGGAAAAAATAAAGAAAGACCTACGGGCAAAATTCCACGTCTCAGGGAACCCGGTGGGGTTAGACACCACATGATCCGTGCATACATAGAAGAAGCTCTCCCAGAAGCGGCGATTAGTCTTGTCGTTCATTCCGATTACCAGGATCTTAGTACCTTTGTGACGGAGATGTAGCATGGTGCCCCTATGAAAACTAGGGACGAAGAGATGCAACAAGTGTTGAAGGGAAACCCTACGGTCGGCCAACTTCGCATACTCGATGAGCATTAAGAAGAATTTGTATATGTATGGGATGAGTTGAGCTGGGCACACCTCGTAGAAGCGGCAGAAGTTCGCCGCCAGTCAGGGAAGGGGAAGCGTGTACCCAATAATAAAAGGGTACGCGTAGAACGCAGAGTACCCTGGGCGATGTATGTGTACTATATCACCTCCCGCCATAACAAGTTCGATATGCTCAGAGATTCTCCACTTAACTTTGAACGCCGCGAGCGCTGCATCATCCATCGTAGAAAGCACGGGTTCAGGTTCATCTTTGGCAGCGCTATTGAAGTTAGTCCTTGCCTTCCCCAGGCGAGGCACCATCTCATCCACCATCGAAAAACTCTCGTCTTTCGCCAAACGCAATCCCTCTTCGAGAGAAGGGCACGCCATTTTCTGGAACCGGAGTACCAACGACTCAGTCACGGTTAGAAGAAGTACTGACCATCACTGTGAATGATTATACAGATTTTGATCGTAAAGGCAAAATGGGTAACAACCACATGGATTGCCAGCTGAAAAAGATATATGAAGAACTGGGAAAGAAGAACAAATGCTTTCGGGATCTTCTTGTGAATGATTTGGGAAATGCTACATTCGAATGAGAAATTCTCTTATTTATAGAGACATAAATACGCCAGTTTAAGAAACGAAGCGTCGCCTTTTTCAAATAATAACGGGAGGGCATGGGAAACGATGCGACATACGATGAACGTGTGCCATAATGACACCTTACGAACTTAATGTCATTTCAATTGATACACCGGTCTGACGAAGCTCTCGAAACGTCACATTCCCCGCTAAGAAGTGCTCGTACATCGCCCAAAACACTTAGATTTCTCAAAGTTTTTGAATTGACGAGGTCCGTCGATCGTTCTCACCCAGAGGCGACCCCAATAGGCGGATGGACTAACTGTATAGGTCGAAATCTGACCACGTGAGAATGACATCAAAAGGGAATGGCGAGAAGTTGATTAAGCCGTGATTGTGCACATAAAATGCTGTAACGACGAACACCTCGGCCACGGCCGAGGACGAATCATCAGAAGGCCTCTACAGCATAGGACACGTCATGGCGCTTAGGGAGGTCGACCTAATGCGCCAACAATAAATTACAGTACACCGGTTAAGGACCGTTGGGTAAGGGGCAACACCTAGTATATATACAGGAGAAGAGAACGATGGTGAAGGAGGCTCTTTCTCTTTTTGAGTCCTCTCCAAGTGAAGTCTACTAAAAACTCAAAATAAGGTTCTAAACCTTGTGGCAGATCTTTGTAACCATCATCGTGGAATTAATAAAGATACATTTTCATAGCCACTAATGGTTCGTCTTCTTGTTCTTCTTTATCATACATTGTGGAGTAATAATGTTGAGAACGTAAGTCCATTGTTTACATTTGACATCTCTTACAATCATAACGAGTTCTCAAGCTCAACCATGTCCGATATTCCTCACTTAATATTCTTCGATCTAGAGTTAATTATCCTTGGCTAGGATTTACCCCCTATCCTCTTATTAATTCGTTGAAGAAAAGGCTAACACTTTTTTGGTAAAACACATAATCTATACAAATCATTTTTTTTATCGAATATATCAATTTCAGCCGTATGACCAATTTTATATTTTGTCCCATCTTTAACTAGATAAGACTTATAGGGTGTTTGGATTGGCTTATTTTAAGTGGTTATTGGCTCTTAAGCATTTTTCTAGTTTGTGTGGTGTTTGACAATAATAAAAAATGCTTAAAAACACTTACTTTTAGACATGAAAAATACAAAAATAAGCCAAAAGCCAAAAGCCAAAAGTTGGGTAATACCAACTTATAACTTTTGACTTTTAGCTTAAAAGGTACTCCATCTGTTCCAATTTATGTGAACCTATTTATTTTTTGGTCTGTTCCAAAAAGAATGACCCCTTTCTATATTTGGTAATAATTTAGTTTAAACTTACAATTCTACACTTAATGAGAAGCTTTTATAACCACACAAATACTCTGGTCCCCTTTTTGACTTGTTTATGACCACAAATTTCAAAAGTCTTTCATTTTTTTCTTAAACTCCATGCCCAGTCAAACAAGTTCACATAAATTGAAACGTAGAGAGTACTTTTTAAAGTCAATCCAAACAACCTCACATCCTAAGAGTCAACTGTTATATGGACCCACTACGGATAGTAACGAACATTACCTAATTATGCTCTCAAGTCTCAACTGTGGACGTTTTATATATTTCATTTTTCTGAAATAAAGAACTTTAATATAGAGTTATAGACTTTAGCCTTCTACTTAAAAAGATCTAAGTTAGTGACCGGGGGGGAGGGGGTTGTTTTTAATTATTTGCGATGTTCTTTTATCAAATTATCTTACTAAATATAATTGCTGTTTGAACACATATCACATATATAAAAGATAGTCCGATGCACGAAATAATCATGCAAGATTCGGAGAAGGGTCGCATTTTAAAAGAGTGTGATGTAATTAGCGTACCTTAATGCAAGTATTAATAGCTTATTCCACGGCTTGAACATGTGATATACATAGAGAGAGCGCTCCTTGGAATACAAACATTATACACAAGGTATAATCTCCATTCACATCCTGAAATTTATTGGCAGTGATGACTGATGAGTTTAGTTCTTGAAACACTACTCTTCACCACCGTGAAAAGGGCCGTCCGTTCACTAAGCTCCCGCTGTACATGAGTTCGGAAAAGAACCGAACTACAAGAGTCTATTATACGCAATTTTTTACTGTCATATTTGCATAATAATAATGAGTGTTCATACAACTTGATCAGACCACTGGGAAAGAAAAGAACGGGTGAAGGAGCGTACCAACAAAAGAAGACCCCTCTTCTGCTTTGACTTGTGACATTGAAAGAAATCTGGCCGTCGGATGAAAGGAATCAACGGCTGAGGTTTAGTCTCTAATTTAAAACAAAGGACAGTAAATAGAGACATTTTTACCATTTTATTTTGGTCCAAAATATGTATTTTTTCTTACATAATTAAGAAGAAATTGACTTTATTTTTTAAAATTTACCCTTATTTAAATATCTTTTTACCATATCACAATGCGTTAAGTTAACAAAATATAAATTTTAATTTAAAATCATTTAGTCAAAATACTTATTTTTTTAAAGTTAGTATTTTTTTAAGGAGCGTGCCAAAGGCCAAAAAATCGCCTATTAATTGTTATGGACCGGAGAGAGTAAACAATATGTTAGGTATGAGTCTCAAATTGGGCTTCGGTTTGGCTGAGCCGAAGAGCTATTGCCTTGGACTGGGCTGAAATAATGGCCTTTTCCTCTTTCCTTTTAATCTTTTGGGCTTCTAATATATATAAAAATTGCAGGGGCACCCTAGTTGGTCCCCCTATTTAACATGTATTATTTTTTTTATTTTTTTGAACTTGTACCCACTGTTTAAACAACTTCAGGCCTTCTTCTTCGGGTACCAGTGATTTTATATCGTACTGTGAAAATATTTTCAGGTAGTTCTTGGAGGGAAGGATGCCGAGAGTCTATTGGAAACAACCTCTCTACCCTAGGGTAGGGGTAAGGTCTGCGTACACACTACCCTCCCTAGACACCACTTGTGGGATTATACTGGGTTGTTGTAGTTTATGATGTTTTACAGTAGTGAGCTATTGTGGCGTTTTATTTTTTACCATTTCTCAGGGTTTCTTCTTTTTATTTTTCTTAATTGCAAAATAGGTTCATTAGATTTTATTATTGTTTTGACAAATTGACAATTGGAATTTATTTTTGATGATATTTGGAGGTTATATTTCAAATTTGAGCTAATTTGGACTAGATTCAGGTATTAAATCGTATATTGGATTGTTAAAATTTGAAGAACGAATTTTGTTTTTGGACAATTTTCACTTTAGGCCTATTTGACGTTAAGTGCATGAAAACGTTGGTTGCACTTCAGACCTTTTGGTCTTAAGTGCATCTGAAGTGCAATTGTTCACTTCAGACTTCTTGGCCTTAAGTGTATGAAACTATTGGTTGCACCTCAAACCTATTTGGCCTTAAGTGCATCTGAAGTGCAATTTTTCACTTCAGACATATTGGCCTTAAATGTAGGAAAACGTTTGTTGTACTTTAGACCTTTTGGATTTAAGTGCATCTAAAGTGCAAATTTCCACTTCAGATTTATTGGCCTTAAGTGCAAGAAATCATTAGTTGCACTTTAGACCTATTTGGTCTCAAGTGCATTTAATGTGCAATTTTTTCACTTCAAACTTGTTGGCCTAAGTGCAAGAAATCATTAGTTGCACTTCAGACCTATTTGACCTTACGTGCATCTGATGTGCAATTTTTCACTTCAAACTAAATTTTTTTAACTCATGAAGTTGATCTTAAAATGGGTAGGCTTGCAACTTTTTGTGCAAAGCGAGTATATATTCAATTATGACCCCCAAGTCGGGTAAAGTATAGATGCAACTGTTTTTACATAAATAAGATGCTTATTTTATATATATATATATATATATATATATATATATATATATATAATAAGCATGTTATTTATGTAAAGATATAGGTTAAGTACTATACTAATTGCTAAGACACTCAGTGAAAGGGTAATCGTAAATATAAGTTGATATTGTATAATTTGCTGCTTCACAACTTTTTAGTAAATTATAAAGAGATCACTATGGGCATATAGTTCATACAATGACTAAGTATTTGAGCAAAAATTAATACCTTGTTATGAACACAATTGTAATTAGAGTGATTATCTATCTTATAGACATTTTGTTACTTTGTGGCTAAGTTATTTTTTTTCTATAAATAGAGGGGTCTTTCTCCATTGTAAATCATCCCAAAATTCAATAAGAATTGCCTCTCTTTCCTTGCAATATTATTCATTTCCTTATTGTTTTATTTTACGTTATCAACACGAGACTCTACCGTCTCAAGAATCTCTTTGAGAAGATTAAGGTATAACTTTTCTCCTCTTTTAATTATGACTGATATTATGAAAAGAAAGTTTGTTGCCCTTGAAATTTCGGGCAAGAACTATATGACATGGGTGTTGGATGCTGCATTCCATTTACATGCAATGAGTCTTGGAGACGCCATTAAAGATAAAAATAAAGCATCTACCCAAGACTGTGCTAAGGCCTTGATATTCTTGCGCCGTCATCTTGATGAAGGGTTGAAAATAGAATATCTCACAGTCAATGACCCACTTGTTTGGTGGAATGGCTAAAAGGAAAGATATGACTACTTAAAGTTGGTCACTTTTCCACAAGCACGGTATGATTGGACTCATCTGAGGCTCCAAGACTTTAAGTCTGTTTCTGAATATAATTCTGCGATATTCAGAATTACTTCTAAATTGAAACTCTGTGGAGATAGTATCACTGACTATGATATGCTTGAAAAAACGTTCACAACGTTTCAAGTCTTCAATATGGTCTTGCAACAACAGTATGATCGAGGCCCACCTATACCACTATAGAATGGCAAGGCGAGGTCGATGTAGCTTTTACCCGATAGGATCGGGATCAAAATCCACAGGGAGTTATATAGTTGGAGTCGAGTTTCTATCCGATTTAAAGGTGTGAATTGTTCTTAATTGCTCTTCTAAACATTGATGGTTTTGTTTCTATACTAAATTTAATTCTAAAGATTGCTATTGTTAAACTAGCTACAATATTTTTGTGGGATTTTATCAAGTATTTAAAGGCACTAGGGATGCAACTTACCCCTAGGCGAGTATCTAACGGGATCTAAAATTTAGGATAAACTTGTGGGTCATGGGTTAGTGATATAACCTCACACTAATTTTCTCACCCAATACCACTCGGTAGTTTGGGTGACTTTGCCCGAATTGGCTTCCTCAAGCCTAATTGGGTGTTTCAACAAAGAAAATGAAATGGTTCAAGTCGAGTATTACTATCTCTAGTTTCTACCCTTTAATTAGGGTTATCAATCTCTTGAATTCACCCCAATTCCTTGTTAACCTATTTTACCTAGACTTGCGTCATCTTTTTCAAGAGTAACCCTAGTCAAAAAGGCATGAATCAGTATTTGCAACCACTAATTCAGTGAATCAAGCATGAAATAGACTAAATATCACAGACCCAATCACAAATTTATCCTAAAATAGAAGACCCATTAGATACCCACACTAGGGTTGGGTCACAACTCTATCTTATGGGTCTAGCTACTCATTTTCTTGGAAGAAATTAAGATAGAAGATGAAATTAAAGTCATAAGACATGATTATAAAGATGAAATCTAAGAGTAATGGTAGAATCTAAGCTAAAATTGCTCAAAAAGCTAAAACGACACTATTCATGAGATCCTTACAATATCTGATAACCTAAAAATTAGAAAAATAAGTATTTATACACAGTTGAAAATATTGGACAAACTTGCCCCTACGGAGATTCCGCTGTCAGCGGAATTTTGAGCGTCCCAGCGGAATGGCTTCCGCGGCTGCGAAATAATAAACTGCGTTTCTGGATCTGGCAATGTGCTCTAAACCATTATTCCGCTCCCAGCAGAATTTTCAACGCCTCAGCGGAAATGGAAAGCGTGGCAGCGGAATATTACCGCTAACCGCGCTCTCATGAAAGCCCTCAATTGGTAACTCTCTGAAGTTGGAATTCCTTTCCCAGCGGATTAATGAGCGCTCCAGCAGATAGGAAAATGCCGCAGCGGATTACTGGTGCGGTCAGAGGTCCCAAAGGGTCCAAATCACATCTCTGAACTTTAATCTGCGTCCGCGATCAGAATTATACTACAACAGAATGTCTTACCCTGCAGCGAACTAATAGCGCTCTCAGCGCTTATGCTGGGTTCCTGCGATGTTCAAGTTTGCTCCGGTTTGAGTTATCTTTAGCCATTCTCTTCAATTTTACTCAAAACTTGCAATTTAAGCATCTTGCATTAGTTTTCGGGAGTACCTTAGTGCAATTTTTTCTCAAACCCCAAGAAAACGAGAGTAAATAGTAGGTAAAAATCCTTAGTTATCACAGTACCGAGAGAAAGTTTTCAAGAAGTATTCTGAGTTGATTTATCTTCTCCTTGTGGATGAACTAAACAATGACTTGCTCATGAGCAATTGCGATAATCGACCCACTGGGTCTACACCATTGCCTGAAGTGGATGAAGTGTATTCCCACTATACTAAGTGTGGAAAAGTCCGTGGCCCTATTCCTGGTGTTAATCATCCTCCAAAGAAAAATAATCACTAAAAGTGGAAAGGGAAAGAAGAGAAGCCAAAGGCAAATACTTCAGAAATCGAATGCTATCATTGCGGTGGAAAAAGGCATTGGACAATGTCGTGCACTAAGATATTTGGTTGAGCTTTATCAGGCATCTCTAAAGAATACATGCTCCGAGTCTAATTTTGTTTATGATAATGAATTTGACATCACCCACTTGGATGTGGCAAACTTCTTTGAGAACCCTGATGGAAAAATAGACCACTTGATCGGGGATGAATCCGTGGTTAAAGATGATTGAGTAGTTTAATTTTTATTTTTCCTATTCGTAGTAGCTAGTGAATAAACATCATGTAATCATAGTTTTTTTACATGAGTAGTAGTCATTAGTATCCATTAGTATTATTTATTTTATGAAATAATGTTAGTTCGTTTTTGATTAAATATAGTTCTTGACAAGAATGGTTGTTCTTTTGTTTGAGGATATGGAAAAAGTGCCTTAAAATTGTCACTTGCTAATAGTTTACGCATCTGAATCACTTTGTTTGAGTTGTCATTAACCTCTGTTCACCGAGTGTCAAGTGATTGAAAATATCCTTTGCCATAATGTAACTTACGCAAACCACCAAATAATTTTCAAGTTACAACTTTAGCTAATAGTTCTCATCGTTTTGCCCAAATCTAATGCTTTTGTCAGATAATTTGATGAAGAAGTGCCTACCAAATAAATAGAACAAAATCAATGTTAGTTACGTGCATGATATAGAGTCCATATAATACTACTAATTTATTTAAATATTTTTAGTTGGTTGTCCACTATCTATATTTTTATATTATATTTATTATATTAGTTCTTGATATACGTTAAAATAGAAATACAGAAGAAACATAGCTTGATGCATATACTTATAATTTCCTTATTTTTAGCTATGTAATTGTTTGTATTATAATAAGAGTTTGTTAGAAATTGGATGAAAAGGTCATTATTGAATCATTGGTTTAACTTGGTTTTTATTTCTTTTTATCTGAAAATATTAATATTTATTAGTATATTTTCTTTTGTATGTCAAACCATTGAAAGCAAACATGTATATCCCACAAAGCAAATTTGGATCAAAGTTCAATTGTAAAAATATTTGTTTAGTTGATTCATGTACGACACATACAATACTTAAAGAGAAGAAATATTTCTCTCATTTAAATATGTGTAAGGCAAACATTACAACAATTTTTGGTAGTAGTAATTTAATTGAAGGATGTGGAAAAGCTACTATAACTATGTCTAGGGGAACAATAATTATCAAAGATAATGCAATATTCTCCTCCAAATCCAGAAGGAACTTATTGAGTTTTAAAGATATCCGTCGAAATGGATATCATATTGAGACAATAGATGAGAATAATCTTGAATATCTCATCGTTACCAAAAATGTCTCTAGCCAAAAGAGGGTTATTGAGAAGTTCCCATCTTTATCTTGTGGCCTGTATTGGACAAGAATTAGTGCAATTGAGGCACATTCTATCATAAACCAAAAGGTTACTGATTCCAATATTTTTGTACTTTGGCATGACCGATTGGGTACATCTTGGATCAATTATGATGAGACGAATTATAGAAATGATCATCCATCAAAGAATTTAAAGATTTTCTAAATAATGATTTTTTTTGCACTTCTTGTTATCAAGGCAAGCTAATTATTAGACCATCACCAACAAAGGTTGGGTTTGAGTCCCCTGCATTTTTGGAACGCATACAAGGGGACATTTGTGGACCTATTCACCACCTAGTGGGTCATTTAGATACTTTATGATCTTAATAGATGCATCTTCTAGATGGTCTCATGTGTTCCTATTATCATCTCACAACCTCGCGTTTACAGAATTAATGGCACAAATAGTTCGATTGAGGATACAATTTCCTGATAATCAATTAAGTCTATTAGACTTGATAATGATGCTGAGTTTTCATCCCAAGCATTTAATGATTATTGATTATCAATTGGGATAAAATTCGAACATCCTGTAGCTCATGTTCACACTCAAAATAGCCTTGCAAAGTCTTTAATTAAACATCTGCAATTGATAGCAACCATTACTCATGAAAACAAGGTTGCCCACTTCTGTTCGGGGTCACGCCATTTTGCATGCATCAATGCTAGTTCGTCTAAGACCGACTAATTATCATAAATATTCCCCGTTGCAATTAGTTTTGGGTCATGAACCTAATATATCCTATTTAAGAATTTTTAGATGCGCAATATATGTGCTTGTAGCACTGCCATATCGCACCAAAATGGATCCACAAAGAAGGTTAGGAATATATGTTGGGTTTGAATCGCCCTCCATTATTCGCTACCTCAAAACATTAACGGGGGATTCGTTCACTGCACGATTTGCAGACTGTCGATTCGATGAGACACTTTTCCCAAAATTAGTGGGAGATGTTGGTGAAACCAAACGGGAAATTTTGTGAAAAAATCCATCATTGTCTCATCTTGATCCACGTGCCTGTATTTGTGAAAACGAGGTGCAAAAGATCATTCACTTGTAGAAAATAACAAATCAAATGCCAGACGCATTTACGAATCTGAAAAGGATAACAAAATCACATATCCATGCGGAGAATATTCCAATCCGTATTGATGTCCCTGTTTGACAATCTTCTAGTGTCATAGCTAATGAGTCAAAAGCACGCCTAAAGTGTGGCAGCCCATTGGGTTCTAAGGATCGAAATCCTAGAAAAAGAAAAAGAAATGCTCAAGACGACACTACAAAATAGCCTCATGAAGAAATTTACGATTTAACCAATCCTGAGATTCATGAGGAAATCAATGAGCCTGAGATTCAAGAAAATCAGGAACTATCAATAAACCCAATCGATATTCAGGAAAATTTGAATTGAGTGGATATAGTGGTGGATTATGTATTTGCATATAATGTTTCATATCGCATTATGCAATATAGTGAGGATCTTAAACCTCAATCTGTCGGAGAATGTCGACAAAGACATGATTGGCCAAAATGGCAAGAAGTAGTCCAATCATAGTTGAATTCACTTGCAAAACATGAATTTTTTTGGCCTGTAGTTCAAACACCTAATGGTGTTAAGCCTGTTGGCTATAAATGGGTCTTTGTACGCAAGAGGAATGATAAAAATGAGGTACAAATATATAAGGCATGCCTTGGGGAACAAGGATTTTCACAAAGGCCTGGTGTCGATTATGAAGAGATATATTCACCCGTTATCGATGCTATAACATTCCGTTATCTCGGTTTGCAAATTGAACAATTGGCAAATAGGATTTTTGTTCATCAATCTGCTGATAAGTAGGGATTTTGACTGCTTATTTTCTCTCTTTTACTTGCGTTTTAGCTCAAAACTGCTTAAAGGTATTCCCGAGAACTAAAGAAATGTGCTTTCTTACAGGAATGTATGGAGCCAAGCCAAAGAAGTGAAAATTAACTCAAAAAGGAGTAAAATTTGGACAGGACCAAAACAAGGCAAAAAGGCCTACAGTGCGGACCGCAAACTCTAAAGGAGCACTGATGATATCTCTTCACAAAGTGCGGACCGCACAATTATTGTGCGGCCATAGAAAATAAACTTTAGAGAACATGCATTTTGGAGATCGAAGATGTGCGGACCGCATTATTATTGTGCGGCCGCAGGATGCCAAGTACGGCCGCACTCATAATTGTGTGGCTCCCGTTAAGATCAGAATCAGAAAGCCTTGATTGAAGATGTGCGGACCGCGCTATTATTGTGCGGCCACATGATATCAAATTGCGGATGCATTCATAATTATGCGGTCCGCAGAAGAAGGTCCAAACCCAGTTCAAGTGTGCGGCCGCACTCACAAATGTGCGGTCCACATAATTAAATCAAGTGGAGCCGCATCCCAGCTTTATGCGACCGCAGAAAACCCAATTGACTGCCACGACCAAAACTACCATGTCGTGATGGCGCCTATCGTGGTATTAGTCTAGCCGACTCATTACCCAGAAACAACGCAATTTTTCATTTCAAAGCTAATTTCATGGTAAAACTTCATAAAGAAATTCAAAACAAATGAAAAGTGCGGAAAGAAAAGCCCGAATCGGGTGTCACTAGTCATGAGCATCTACAATAACTAACCGATAATACTAAGACCAATACAGTCTGTAAAGGAACTAAAACATCTATAAGAAGATAGGAGGGAGACGAGCAGGGTTGCGATCATCAGGCAGCTACCTTGCCAATTCCGATAGATGCGCGACGGATGAAATTAACACTCGCTAGCACATCCAATAGCACCTGGATCTGCACACAAGGTGGGAGTAACGTGAGTACGCTAACTCAGTAAGTAACAACAGTAAATATAGATTGAGCAGTAGTGACAAGAAGTAAAATACATAAAGTCCACAATATGAAATCTTAGTAAAATACAACATTCTTTCAAATCAGTATTTGAGTCATATCATCTCGTTTAAAATCTAGTTCCGGTGAAAACCATTTAAATATATTTTTCAACAACTTCAATAGAGGCTCAATTCAAAAGAGAGTGAAAATGATGAAATCACAAAAAGCCCCTCGGGCAAAATATCACTCATATACAGCCCCTCGACAAGCCTCACAGTCACTCGTAAACAGCCCCTCGAGCATACCTCAACATCACTCATGCCTCCCAGTCACTCAGTACTCGGCACTCGGCACTCGCACTCAGTAGGTACCTGCGCTCACTGAGGGTGTGTACAGACTCCAGAGGGACCTTCAGCCCAAGCTCTATATCAAGCCAAATCATGGCATAAATCATTCAGGCCCACGACCTATATCAAACATGTTACGGCGTGCAACCCGATCCCATAAATATCCTCACAAATCAGGCCCTCGGCCTCTCTCAGTCATAAACCTCACAAATCAAGCCCTCGACCTCACTCAATCATAAACCTCACAAGCCACTCGGGCATTTCAGTAAAAACAGGGAACTCAGCCCAAAACAACATTTATATGCATCAAAACAGAGTAATAAAACCGAGTTATGCAGTAAACAGGTATAACCATGACTGGGTATTGAGTTTCAATCGAAAACAGTGAGAGGATAATAAGAAAAGGCAAGGCCCAAGCATGGCATTCAACCAATTTACAGAAACGCTTTCTAAAACACATAGATATTATACAGTTTCAACAAAATATGCAACTCTACAGTTTCTACGGGACGGACCAAGTCACAATCCCCAACGGTGCACGCCCACACGCCCGTCACCTAGCATGTGCGTCACCTCAAAATAGTAGTATGATAAAACATTTGGAGTTTCATACCCTCAGGGCTAGATTTACAATCGTTACTTACCTAAAACCGGTCAAATCTCTAACTTGCGATGCTCTTGCCTCTCGACTCGGCCTCCAAATGCTCCGAATCTATTCAAAATTAGTAAATTACTATCAATATACGCTAATGGAATGAATTCTACAAGAAAAACTAGCAAATTAGCCTAAAATCCCGAATTTCCCACGTCTCAAAATGCGACAAAATTTACAAAACTAAAAAGCCCATTCACTCACGAGTCCAAACATACCAAATTTATCAAAATCCGACCTCATTTGGTCCCTCAAATCCCCAAATCAAACTCTCCAATTCCCAAGCCCTAACCCCTTCATTTTCACCCATGATCTTCACTAATTACATGATTAAACAAGGGGAAATTACCATAAACACGAGTATTAGGTCCCAAGTAACTTACATCAATGAAAACCCCCTTGAATCCCTCTTCAAATCTCTCCCAAAAGCTCCAAAACCGAAAAGAAATGGTGAAGAATGCACCAAAAATCGCGAAGTGTGCAATATATACCTTCTGCCCAGGTTTTTTGCACCTGCGGACTTTTACTCGCATCAGCACGACCGCACCTGCGGTCCAAACAATCGCACCTGCGGTCCAAACAATCGCACCTGCGCAAGTCACTTAAACGCCCAGCCTCCGCACCTGCGGTCAGGCCTCGCACATGCGGGCTCGCAGATGCGTCCAAATCCTCGCGCCTGCGCTCCAGCCCTGGGCTTCTCAATTTCGCATATGCGAGCCTCCCTTCTGCGCCTGCAACCTCGCACCTACGGCTACCCATCCGCAGGTGCGGAAAAACACCAGAAGTCCAAAACCAGAAAATCTGCAGCTCTCAACTTCCAAAACCATATCCGTTAACCACCGGAACACACCCGAGGCCCTCGGGACCTTAACCAATAATACCAACGAGTCCCATATCAATATAAGAACTTAGTCGAGCCTTCGGAACACCTAAAACAACGTCAAAACACCAAATCAACCTCGGATTCAAGCCGAAGAACTCCTAAACTTCCAATTTCTGCAAACGACACTGAAACCTACCAAACCTCGTCCGAATAACCTCAAATTTTGCGAACACATCACAAATGACACTACGAACCTACTCCAACTTCCGGAATTCTATTCCGACCCCGATATCAAATTTTCCACTGCCTACCAAAAATCAACAAATTTCTAATTTCGCAAATTCAAGCCTACTTCTACCATGGACCTCCAAATTACATTCCGGACATTAAGTCCAAAATACCTAACGGAGCTAAGCGAACCATAAAAATCTAAATCCGAGATTGTTCACTCATAAGTCAACATCCGGTTGACCTTTCTAACTTAAACTTCTACATAGGAGACTAAGTGTCTCATTCCACTCCGAAACCACTTCGGACCCGAACCAACCAACCCGATACAACACAATACAACTGAATAACACATAAAGAAGCAAAAATGGGGAAAACATGGCTATAACTCTCGAAACGACCGGCCGAGTCATTAGATCCTCCCTCTCTTAAACAAACGTTCATCCTCGAACGAGTCTAGAAACATACCTGGGGTATCAAATAGGTGTGAATATCTTCTCCGCATCTCCCGCTCGGTCTCCTAGGTGGCCTCCTCCACAGGCTGCCCTCTCCACTGCATCTTCATTGAAGCTATGTCCTTTGACCTCAACTTTCGAATCTGCCGATCCAAAATAGCTACCGGATCCACATCATAAGTCATACCCCCCTCCAACTGAACCGATTCCAAAACATGGGACAGATCTCCAACATACTTTCGAGGCATGGAAACATGAAATACCGGATGCACACTTGACAAACTGGGTGGCAAGGCAAGCTTATAATCCACCTCCCTTATCCTCTGAAGCACCTCAAAAGGCTCAATGAACTGGGGTCTCAACTTGCCCCTCTTCCCAAACCTCATAACACCTTTCATGGGTGATACCTTCCGCAAGACCTTCTCCCTAACCATAAATGACACATCAGGGACCTTTCTGTCCGCACAACTCTTCTGCCTAGACTGCGCCGTGTGAAGCCTCTCCTGCATCAATTTCACCTTATCTATAGCATCGTGAACCAAGTATGTACCCAAGAGTCTAGCCTCACCCGGCTCAAACCATCCAACCGAAGATCTACACCTCATCCCATATAAAGCCTCGTACGGATCCATCTGAATACTCGACTGATAACTGTTGATATGCAAACTCTGCGAGCGGCAAAAATTGGTCCCATGAACCCCCAAAGTCAATAACACAGGCGCGCAACATGTACTTCAATATCTGAATAGTGCGCTCGGACTACCCGTCCGTCTGAGGGTGAAAAGTTGTGCTCAATTCAACCTGAGTACCCAACTCTCGCTGCATGCCCCTCCAAAAATGCGATGGGAACTGAGTACCTCTATCCGAAATGATGGAAACTGGGACACCATGCAGGCGAACAATCTCTCGAGTATAAATCTCAGCTAACTTCTCTAAAGTGTAAGTAGTTCCAACAAGAATGAAGTGCGCGAACTTGGTAAGTCAATCCACAATAACCCAAATAGCACCGAACTTCCTCGAAGTCCAAGGGAGCCCAACTACAAAGTCCATAGAGATCCGCTCCCACTTCCACCCTGGAATGTCTTACCTCTGAAGCAAGCCACCCAGTCTATGATGCTCATACCTAACCTGCTGACAGTTGAGACACCGAGCTACAGACCCAACTATATCCTTCTTCATTCGCCTCCACCAATAGTTCTGCCTCAAATCCTGATACATCTTCGCGGCACACGGATTGATAGAATACCGCGAGCTGTGGGCCTCCTCAAGAATCAACTCCCGAAGCCCATCTACATTGGGCACACATATCCGTCCCTGCATCCTCTACACACCGTCATCACCAATAGTCACATCCCTAGCATCACCTCGTCGGACCTTGCCCTGAAGAATGAGCAAGTGAGAGTCATCATACTGATGCTCCCGGATACGGTCATAAAGAGAAGACCTGGAGACCACGCAAGCCAATACCCGACTAGGCTCCGAAATATCCAATCTCACAAGCTGGCCCCCTAAGGCCTGAACATCCAATGTCAACAATCTCTTTGTTGCTGAAAGGTATGTTAAAGTCCCCAAACTCTCTGCTCGGCGACTCTTTGCTGCTGAAAGGTATGTTAAATCTCATAATGAACCCCATAAAAATAATGACGCCAAATCTTCAAGGCATGAACAATGGCTTCTAACTCAAGATCATGCACCGAATAATTCGTCTCATGGGCCTTCAACTGGTGCGAGGCGTAGGCAATCACCCTACCCTCTTGCATCAAAACACAACCAATGCCTATCCTCGAGGCATCATAAGTATAAGAACCCGAAGTTGATGGAAAAACTAACACTGGAGTTGTGGTCAAAGCAGTCTTGAGCTTCTGAAAACTCTCTTCATACTCGTCCGACCACCTGAATAGAGAACCCTTTTGGGTCAATTTTGTCAAGGGAGAAGCAATAGATGAAAATCCTTCCACAAATCGACGGTAATAACCTTCCAAACCAAGGAAGCTCCTAATCTCCGTAGCTGAGGACGGTCTAGGCCAACTCTGCACCGCCTCTATCTTCTTCGGATCCACCTGAATACCCTCACTAGACACCACGTGCCCCAAGAATGCTACCAAACCAAGCCAAAACTCACACTTGGAGAACTTTGCATAAAACTTCTCCCCCCTCAATCTCTACAATACAATCCTCAAATGTTGAGCATGCTCCTCCTGGATAGGAGAGTACACCAGAATGTCATCAATGAATACAATAACGAAGGAATCCAAATATGGCTAGAATACACTGTTCATCAAATGCAACAACGTTGCTGGGGCATTGGTCAGCCCAAAAGACATCACCAAGAACTCATAATGGCCATAACGGGTCCTAAAAGTTGTCTTAAGAATATCCAGATCCCGAGTTTTCAGCTGATGATACCTGAACCTCAAATCAATCTTGGAGAACACCCTCACTCCCTGAAGTTGGTCAAATAAATCATCAATACGAGGCAAAGGATACTTGTTCTTGATTGTGACCTTGTTCAAATGCCTGTAATCGATACACATTCTCATGGAACCATCCTTCTTCTTCACAAATAGAACCGGTGCACCCCAAGGTGACACACTAGGCCGAATGAACCCCTTATCTAGGAGCTCCTGGAGATGTTCTTTCAATTTCTTCAACTCCCCTGGTGCCATACGATACGGTGGAATAAAAATGGGCTGAGTGCCCGGCACCAAATCAATACCAAAGTCAACGTCCCTGTCAGGCGGCATGCCCGACAGGTCTGCAGGAAACACATCCAGAAAATCACGGACCACTGGGACAGAATCAAAAGTAGGAGTCTCTGCAATGACATCCCTCACAAAATCCAAATAAGATAGGCAACCGTTCTCAACCATATGCTGAGCCTTCAAGTATGAAATCACCCTACTCGGTACATAATCTATAGAACCGCTCCACTCAACCCTCGGGAATCCCGACATAGCTAAGGTCACAGTCTTAGAATGAAAATCTAGAACAACATGACATGGAGATAACTAATCCAGGCCCAATATCACATCGAAGTCAACCATACTGAGCAACAATAGATCCACTCGAGTCTCGAAACCCCCAATAGTCACCACACACGACCAATAAACGCGGTCCACAACAATAGTATCGCCCACAAGAGTAGATACATGAACATATGAAACTGAATACTCACGGGGCATATTCAGAAAATGAGAAAAATATGATGAAACATATGAATATGTGGAACCGGGGTCAAATAATACGAAGGCATCTCGGTGACATACTGAAACAATACTTGTAATCATGGCATCTGAATCCATAACATCTGGTTTGGCTGGGAGTGCATAGAAACGGGCCTGACCACCACCTGATCGACCTCCCCCTCTAGGGCGACCACTAGCTGACTAACCTCCACCCCTAGCTGGATGGGCGGGTGGTGAAGTAACTGGAGCTGAAGTCGATGGATGACTCCTCTGTTGAGATACCCCCATGACGATGAGGAAACCGCCTCCACATATGCACAAACTCCCCGCACTCAAAACAACTCCCTGGTGCTAGTGACAGGGACTTAAGGTAACACCTAGCATCGGGATAACAGGTAGAAGAACCTGACATGGATGAGCCTTGTGCTGATGGAGCATGAGATAAACTCTGGGCTAGGAGGGCACTGAATGATGAGTGGCTTTGATGAGTATTGTGAGAACCATGACCCAATGATGCACCCGGTGATTTGGGCGAGCTGACTGTGCATGCCTGAATTGACGACCTCTGTCGTGCTGGAACTGACCCCCATGAGGAGCACCACTGAATCCACCCTAACCACGAGGCCTCTTAGCCTCCCTCTCACTCCTCTCCTGACCACGAACCATCTCAATATATCTAACAATGTGGAAAACCTCATCAAAAGGGGCACCAGACACCCTCTCTCTGGTCATAAGCAACCGAAGTTGAAAATCGAGGCCATCTATAAACCTCCTGATCCTCTCTCGATCTGTGGGAACCAACCAGACCGTATGACGGTACAACTCGTAGAACCACATCTCATACTGTGTAACATAATATCACCCTTGTCATGCCCCAAACTAGGGGAGGCACGACTGGTACTCGATACTGTATTCGATCGAGTTAGCCACTAAACATACTAGCTAACTAAACTGGCGGCCTAACAGATCAAGCAGCACAACATCTGAAATACTAAGCCTGGACCGTTCAGGTAATGACCTTAATAATAATAAGCCATATAAAAAAAAGTAGACAAGCCAAAATTATAAAGTACTAGCTGGCCGACGAGGCTGCGACTGAATACATACATGCCTACACATATATATATATATATACATGCCAAGCCTATGGGCTGGAGACTGAAA